>JASVER010000044.1:506879-548059 GCA_030449065.1 Oceanodroma leucorhoa
CCCTCGCTACAAGAAGGACATTGAGGTGCTGGAGCGTGTCCAGAGAAGGGCGACGAGGCTGGTGAAGGGTCTGGAGCACAGGTCTGATGGGGAGCGGCTGAGGGAGCTGGGGGTGTTTAGCCTGGAGAAGAGGAGGCTGAGGGGAGACCTTATYGCTCTCYRCAACTACCTGAAAGGAGGCTGTAGAGAGGCGGGTGTTGGTCTCTTCTCCCAAGTAACAAACGACAGGACAAGAGGAAATGACCTCAAGTTGTACCAGGGGAGGTTTAGATTGGATATTAGGAAAAATTTCTTTACCGAAAGGGTTGTCAAGCATTGGAACAGGCTGCCCAGGGAAGTGGTGGAGTCACCATCCCTGGAGGTATTTAAAAGACGTGTGGATGTGGCGCTTCGGGACATGGTTTAGTGGGCATGGTGGTGTTGGGTCGACGGTTGGACTTGATGATCTTAGAGGTCCTTTCCAACCTTAGTGATTCTATGATTCATTTTGGATATCTGGCTTTAAAAAAAGCCCATGTTTTCATTTAATGGGCCAGAAGTCTTTCACTGCAAAATAAAACAATGCCTTTACAAACCACCTGAGCTATTTAAGTGAGGAGCACCTGGATCAGAAATGAATGTTAATCCAGTAATAACAAATAATTAAACAGTTATAATGGGTTTTTTAATCTCTCTTCTCCAGCTGTAGTTTCGCTTTTTGCCTTCATGAGGGAGATTATAATGAAGCACAGAGGGCTTCTAATCCAATCAAAATTCCTTGGTGGATTGGAGTATTTGTTGTGCTTTCACATTTACGCAGTGGTTACGGAACAAGATTAACTTTATTCACAGGGTTGCCATCTTGTTACTAAATTCRGGCTAGTGGTTTGTTGTAGGCAGAAGAAAGGTGATTCCGGGGTACCTAATCTCCACGATGGTCTATGAACATCCGTGTGGCAGGGCCAGGTTTGTGAAGGCATCAAACCAGCTCTCAGCCAGGTGCCGAGGGGAGTCCACAAAACCAGCACTCGGGTCCTACCCAGTCCTAACAGCACCCACGGGTTCCTGGCAGTTCCGATTTGGCCCCTAAGCACAAACAGATCGGTGAGACTGTGAGTGGCAAAGAGCAGTTACAGCCTGTCTCAGGCTGCATTCCCGCGAAGGTCTGCAAAATGCACGTTCCCTCTTCAGTGGCTCCGCYTGAGCTACCTCATCTTCGCGCACAACACAGCACAGTTCCCCTTGCCAGGTAACCCGGTAGTTGCTCAACAAGGAGGTTCAGACTCAGCTCTGCTTGATTTGGAGCAGGGCAGGTACTGATCATTCCCCGAGTGTCTCCTCTCCTTTCCTGCAGCGTGGCGGAAGCGTGGCTTTTGACCTTCAGTCCGTCACGGCGTGCAGTGGGGAGTCTGGGGCTGGGAGTGCAGGAYGCAAACGTGCCCTGTGTCTCTGTGCTGAACAGCCACTGCAGAACTGCTTGCAATTGCAAGGGGCTAGGCTTTGCGATGCGGGTGACACTATGCAGTCTTCTGGTGCCTCAGTGCTGAGCTTTGTGTGAGCTTGAACTGATSTGGCTTAAGCCCTGAACTCAGGTAGTGACTTTGTAGTTGAAAATCTCATGTGGAAGGAGCCTTACCTGTCCAGCTGGGAATTGTGCGTCTGCTTCCTTTTGCTCTATAGATTTCATCTGATTCTTCCCAAGTGTCTGGGCTTCAGACTGTGATTTCTGTTTGGCAGCAGGGTGCCGACAAGCGTTGGTTTGCAGTGCCTGACGACCTTCCTGCTATCTGCTTCCTAACGTCATCCTTCTGGGAGTGAAATGAGGGGCTTCCTGCACAAACCTTGCCGGGTCAAGAGGTGTAAATTCAAGGAAGTATTGGTTCTTTGCTGTTCTGCAGACCRTGAGTGTCACTGGTATAACAATAAATGAATTCACAATGATGAATAACATTGAGGTCTTGATGCACATCTCGTTTTAAGATTTGCTAGGAACTACCTGTCCGAGCTGCAGTCCTTTTCACATGCCGGGACTGTGATGCTCCGATCACAGCATCTATTCTGTAGATTACATTTAAGCCAGTTTAAAAYAGTTTTTAAACTGGTGAGATTATTCAAGACATTTATTATTATTTATGCTCTCTTGAAAACGTTCTTAAAGTAGTTAAAGTTTTCACAGTTCTGCTGCAGTGGGTATAGCTGGTCTTTAGGCACAATTTGTCTTCTGCTTCTCGTATTCACTCCTGCTGAGACAGGTTTTATAGCCACAAGGATTGAAGTTAACCTTCCCAAATTGTTGAGTATCAGTAAACCTGGCTGAAAAGGACACAGAGTTCTTTCTGTTACAGATTTTATATAGATTTCATGTAACTGGAAAAATCCTGGATTATTCAACCTCARTTTCCAGTTCTGTTCCAGATTATCCTTTTTAAGTGGAGCCAARCACAGGGTTCTCCTTATTCATAAAAGTAAATTCTTTTAACAGGCARATTGTAAGTATTCTGGCTGTCTGCAATACCAGTGTCCCCAAATTTGTTGCAGAAGACTTTAAAAATCAATGTATTTCCACCTTGCAAAGTAAAATTATCCCTTACATTGAGTCATCCAAAACCAGACATACYATCTGCCTCTCTGCACTCTGTCATGACAAGAGACAGTAAAGACTGTAGCATTAGCTTGCAATAAAACTAAACAAAAGCCCCAGGTTGGCCAAGACAGAGAATTGGGATGAATTTCTGTATTAATAGGTATTTCATTGTCTACCAGACTTTATATGAGAGAGTTAGCTCTTCTACCCAAACTACTCCATAAGCTTTGATGCTTAGGAACGGAAAGAATATTCCTTGAGATGATTTTGGGAATTAATCCTATGGAAGTCAGGTTTTTGTGTTTGATACTTGGTCAAGTGCAAGTAAGAGGGGGGAAAAAAGTCATTTAGAAAATCCCATCTGCATGGAAATAGAGCTTTCAAGTATCAGTCTTTCCTAAAGGAATTCAGCCCATGCAGAAAGCGGCAGAACGGGACTCTGTAACCGCTGTGTGGCCTTATGGGGTCTAATGAGCATGTGGTGCTGGAGGGCTGTGCAGCCTCTCTTTTCTTTATCAGACTGAGGATTCACCTTCAACTCCTTGTACACCTGCGTTAAAGCCCTTCTGGGGGAACCCTGGCCCATTTCATTGGTTCAGTGTGGTAGTTGAATTAGTGACTGGTGCCAAGGACCAGTTTGTTTCCCTTTTTTAGGTTTCCTTTTGCAGTCCTTGAGGGCAGTACTTGCTTCGGGACAAGTGTCTTCTGAGCTTTACTGATGTCAGGTGAAGCAGTGGTTTCACAGAGGCCGAAGTCCTTTGGGAGATGGCGTTTGACCTTTCTGTATCTGAGCTGATGTTGCAGGGGGTTGCTCTCCACTGAGCGGAAAGGCTGTCTAGCCCAGGCATTGGGCTTACCACATTACCACAGAGACCATTAAAAGGAGGAGGAGTTATAGGTAAGGGACTTTGCACCACTTTGTGAGAGAATGTTATCCTCTGCACTGGTGTATGGGAATCAGTGTTTTAATGCCTCTTTTTTAGATATAATGAAAAGAATTAGCAGATGACAACACACAGAGAAGTGAGGCTAGTCTGTTTTGGTTTTTTTTTTGGCTAGACAAAGCTCTCTGAATGTTCTCTCATCCGAGTGCTTGGCCACAACAATTTCTCTTGTCTTTTAGTCACATGCTAACCTAGCTTTGAAAAGTCTTATTGTTCATGTCAGCTGTCACAACCATAACAGTTCTTCTGTCCAGGAAAAGAATGGAGACCCCATTAGCACACTGAGGAGTTTCTGCCAGCTGTTYGGTGTTTTTCTCACTTTGTATCATCAGTTCCATTGGGAATATTGGGATTTGTCTGTACTGCATACAGCTGTATCTTATAAAGGTACCGGATCTGTCTTTAAATCCTTCAGGTACAGAGCTTGTATCCAGGCACTGGTATTGCCACAGCAGCATGGATAACGTAGCCATGCTGAACTCTGTGCTGTAACTACTGCCAGCACCAGGCATTCGAACTAGTTTTAAACTGTCTGGTGTTGCCATTTGTGCTACAGACACGAACATTGGTTTCGTTTAGTAGGTTTGAACAGAATAAAACAACAACCTATTCCTCTGTCCTCAGTCTAGATAATGGAAGAGTATTTCTGGATGCGARTCTTTCTGTTAACAGCTGAAATGGTGAGCTAAGGATTGGCTGGGACAAGTTACATGACAGATGTGAGTAAGGGCATGTTTGATGAAGCGTGGCTTTGTACAAGATCATCATACTTAGTAAGCGCTCATAAAGTTGGCTTGTTCTTTTATGGGACTGCCTGTTTCTGTGACAGTCTTTTAGTCTTCTGCTAATGTGCAGGAGCTAATTGTTACCTGACAGCATCCACCTTTRGCCCCCGATCCCTTCCAGGAGCACCTTGGTGTGCGTGTGTTTGGCCAGAACTGGTGGTACCTCAGAGCCAGAACACGTCTTTCTGCCTCCTCAGATCTTCTCATCAGAAAAGTGTTCCATAAGAAGCAAGGTTGATTTTCTTAAAATTCTTGGTTAAAAGGTTGTTACTCATACATAAAATGAGTGTGCTCTATGGGATSTCAGACTTGATAACTTTCTGCAATTCAAAGGCAAGAAAGAAGGGCATACCTCTGATTTTGCTGGACTGAAGTAGAAGATGCCCATCCCAGTTTACAGCTTGCCACTTCAGGACCTTTCCTAGGGTGGGGGTGAAGCTGGTCCTGTGATCTCCACACAGCTTCATTGCCTTGAGGTCAAAGTTAAGATGGCTGTTTCTCTTTCAAAGACTTGGTGGCACTGTTCCTGTGTCCCATTCCTGGAATGGCCRGTGGTAGCCCATGGGATGGACACAAGCTGCTGACCTTGGTGCTTGCTTACCTGCTGCTGGTATTTATTGCAGATGGCATGTATGAAGAAATTATTTTCCTCCTGTTTTTATTTACAGGCACTTAAGCTTGGATTTYCTAAGCACACTGCAGCCTCGAAGACTTACTGATAATGACAAAACAGGGGGTGAAAATCTTTCAGGTTGCTGTAACATTTCACCCCATGGCTATAAATTTATGCAACCTCAGCTCTTCAGCACATCACTCCTGTGTCCCGAGCACCAAATGTCAGAAACACAATCCTACAAAACATACATATGACTATTGGTTTTAAGGGAAAGACTTTAGCCCTGTGCTGGCTTGTGCTCATTGCCATGGTTTTAGGCCTGAAAGTTGGTTAGGGATTCTGTAATGGCAGATGTAAAGCTGAAAGTTTGACAAGGCAAGGCCTGCAAAAGGCATGTATGCCAGGGTATGTATGTATGTGCACGTGTAGATAGTTCAAAAGGTATCTTCTAGCAGTGCTTGGTTATTTTTCCGGGGTGTTTTGTGTTTTTTGTTTTATTTATATATATTTATACCCTTAAACAATGGTATGGTACATCATGATCTTTAGGGCAAGGGGGTGGGGTTTGAATGTAGCATAAATAAGCATAATCTGTTGTCGTGACAGCACTTTAAAAAATTTACAAAACACATTTAAAGCAGCAATATGACAATTTTCTGTGTTAGAAGACCTAATCCTGTCTTTTTGATTCAGGGGGATTTAGGCTCAGTGCTTACAGTGTGGACAGTCAGTGACATGCTGCAAGCATAGAAGGTCACCGACAGGCTTCAGTGGCATCAACCCAGCAGAGTTTGAAGACTTAGTGGCACTTCTGTATCTRGTGTTACTACAGCATAATTCAGTAACCTCTGAAATACACTTGGACGCCTTGAGGCTGAGCYTTACAGTAACGTTTGCTCCTGACAAGAACATTAGTGTTGGCACTATTTCAGTGTTTTCCTTATTYCCACTGCTAAAACCAACAAGATAGCCTACGCTAAAATAGGATTCATTATTTGTGTTCTCATTGACTGCTGGTAAAAATACAAAAAAAAAAAAAAAAGTTACCCTGCTAGGCGAAGTGTCTATGCTTTCAGGAATATCAAATGTCTGCAGAGTAAACTCGGGACAGCTGCCATGAACAGCAGCAGGCTCTTCTAGCGAGAATGTGGTACTGCACTGTTCTCCTGGTAGCTGAATTGATGGTTGCTGCTTTGCATCAACACGTGGGTTCCCAGACTTCCTACAAGGTTCTGTCAGTTCTCCTGTGGGACACTAAGGTATAGTACCCTTGCGTTCAATATAGCCATCACTATGTTGTCATCTGAAACTTGAGAATTGTAGCTAAAAGTCAGTCTTTCCAGCAAGAGTTGAACTGCCTCTTGTTCAAATCAAACCTTTCCCAAATGTGTATCATTTCTAAATGGTCTTTTTTTTTTTTAGAATTAAGACTGCAAATGCATTTTTACAAGTAGGTAATAGATTACCAGAAATAGTTGTGTTTGGGTGGTTGTCCTTGAACTCTACTGTGTGCTCTCATTGCAAGTAGCACAGGGCCTTACAAATGGCATTGCTCTGACGACAGCTTCTGCTGACCTCTGGTTTTCCCTTCAGGCATYAGTGTAGGGAGCTGTAATGGAAAGGCTCACGCCAGCGTGAATGGAGACTGACTGGGAATATTCGTCTGGATATGGAGGCCGTAGCAGGAGGRCATGGTGGGGAAGGAGTGCTCTTGAACAGCACCCGGATGAGGTGGTCAGTGGGACTSCAGCACATTTGCCTGCAGGGTCACAAGGTACCCACAATCCGGAAACAAACGGGGCAGGACAAGTCTGGRCTCACAAAGTTTGAGGTTGTTTTCTCTCACTCACTCATTCCTCCACTTCCCCTCTCCTGTGCTCCTGCCTTTTTGTTCTTTTCCCCCCCCCCCCCCTTCGCTTTTATGACTTCTTGCTCTTTTTCTCACTTGTGTATTTTTCTTGCTTTTTTCTGTTGTTGCTCTCGCACGCTTCTTCACAAGTTTTTTTTCTTGCTTGTGCTTTTTCTCTTCTTTCTGCTTTTCTTGCTCATGCCTTCCCTCCCCCCCCCCACCCCCCACCCCTTGCTTGGGCTTTTCCTTCTCTTTTTTCTTTGCACTTGCTCTCCTTTTCCTCTCTCTACTGACTTTTACCTCAGTTACAGACCTCATWCAGGAAAACCTTCTAGGATTCATGCCAGGTCAGTTATTAATGATGTGTATACCTCAAGATAATGACCAAAACCAGTAACAAACAATTCTCAGAGGCTGCCGCAGATTTGCTAGAAGCACAATTGCAAGCAAAATTTGGCATTTTCCCAAGTGGAAATGCTGACTGCAAGAATGCAGTGGGAATGTGAAGGAAAGAATAGTATCACTGTCCAGATACAATACTGTATCCACAGATGCTGGGATGTAATATTTGCCGCAAAATATCCAGGAGCCCACTGCATTTGCAGAATTTAAATATGTACAAACAGGAAACTTGCTCCTTTCCAAGTGTTGCTTATCTTCGGATTACCTGAGGAGGAGGTTCCCAGCACTACCAGAAAGAGCAAGGAATTGATTATAAATGCAAGATTACAGGGTGGAAGATGAACACCTATTTATAAAGCTGGTTGACAGCAGGGCCAACAGCATTCAGTGGTGAAAGGGAAACTGTACGGGTGCGTTCCACTGACTTCTGACGCTGCAAACACAAAAACAAAGCTTATGGCTGATAGATTTGTTTTTATTATTATAGAACAGATGAACTAAAATAAGCCAACAATATAATTTTATGCCAACAGCCATCTTTCTAGCACAGGCAGTGACTGACTCCAATGTACCCTTCTCCCCCCTCCCCGGGCCTCTGTTCAATGGGAAGCAAATGGTGGTGGCTCTTGCACATGGGTTTTGGACTCCAGTGATCCTACTCTTTCTATTTGTAGAGGTGTGCCTGGGAACAGAGGAGGCGGGGGAGCAGAGAAAAGAGTATATACGTTGTAGGAGCAATAAGCAGAAAGGCTTGTGAATCCTCTTGCATGTTCACATGTTGTGACGGGGTAGATGGGACAACTGGAGAATCATGCCCACGTTCAACACGTAGCAAGCCCCTGGTTGCTACTCTACTCAAGCCAGGAGTCTCTTCCCATTCCAAGCTAACAAATGGCAAGATGCACTCAACTGGAGAGTTTTTGGCAGGGTAAGGGGCAGTCTATGTAAAATCAAACCAAAAAACCACCCCCCCTCCCCCCCTCCCCCCCCAAAAAAAAAACCCCAAACAAACCTGCATTTTAAGCCACTTCAAAGTAAAAGTCATTTCTTATAATATAATAGATTTTTTAAATGGCAGGACCACCATCCTAGAAAGACAAAGGGCTTGCACTCAAGACCAAAGAAAGAAAAACAAAAAACCAACCAACCAAAAAAAAAAAAAAAACCAACCAAAAAAAACCAAGAGTGGCCCCACTCTCAAGCTTGGCTCTTCTCTAAAAACAGCACTCAACATCCATCTGGATAGGTGAAAGGAGGAGTGGACAGAAAATAAAATAAAATTGGTGCAACTTCTCGCCAGGTGGCGCATGAAACCAAAGCTCCATACAGTCCATACGACTACACGTCCTGTGGTGGCAGCGTAATTTCTCTCAGCTTTCATTGCTGTATATGTCTGTATGTATATCTGAACATATACATACTCATACACACAGAATATATAATATTGTTTTTAATGTTAGTTTTGATCCTGTAGGAGGGCTCATCTCTCTTTCACATGGTTCTGTGCTCCTGCGCTGTTGCTGCTCCCATTGCCGCTCCCGTTACTGCTGCTGCCACTGCTGCTGCAGAGGACCTCTGTGAGGTCATCCATGATGGTGGTCTCTTTAGGGTCCACGAGGTTGAACTCCCTGATGAATAGGATAAAGTGTGTGTAGAGCGTGTTTAAATGTCCGTGCAGCTCCAGTGCCAAAGTCTCCTTAAAGTGTGAGGAGTAGATATGGGCCAGCACATGGAACAGGTATTTGCAGATCTTCTTCACTAGGGACTCAAATGAGTTTGGGAATTCCTTGCCTGAAAGGAAGACAGAGAAACACCATGATAGCTCCAGCTGCTCACCTGCAGCCCCACAGCAGCATTTGTTTGGGCTGAGCTGTGGGTAAGAGCAACTAGCCCCCCTTTTATGGCAGACAACTTGTGGGCCCTGTATCATCCTCTCATCTTGTTCTTTTTACAGGAATTCAGGGGAAGAATCTAAGGAGGTTTTAAGCATTTTCATTTGAAGGTTTAAACCCTAMGGGTTCAAAAATCAGGATTAAAACCACAACATTTTTTGTTACTGGCTGTAAAAATAATGAGAGGTTCTTTGGGTCCTTATCTAGTTTGTCCAGGAGTAGCAGATTTTTCCCCTGGAAGTACATAATGCTTGGGAGACCAATTCACAGATCCTGAAATGGAAGCTAAGGTACACGGGCCTTGGTAGTGTGCAGCAGTTTGACTAACTGTATAGAACGATTTCCCTCATTTCATTGTTGAAATTCTATCAAATGGGAAAAGAAAGGGAAGGAAATACTGGGTGTCTTCTACCAGGTGTAGCAGAATTGTGCTTGCTGGAGCAGTACTGTGCCTGCCTAGTAAAAAACGATTAYTGGACAACTACTTTGGTAACAGTGAAAGTGAAACTAAGGCAAGCAAAAAAGCAACACCTGCCACCCTGCGCTGACGCACAATACGAAGTATGTGACTAGTCTAAAGTGCACCTTGGCCACACAGACAAATCGTTTGCATGAAAGGCCCTCACCGCCCTTGAACAAGCATATTAAAAAAAAAAAAGTCAGCTGCAGCTGGCTTACTAGACACTGCCTCTTTCCAGATCAAGGTGCTTGTAAGCAAAGGCTACTAGCTGAACGTCTGCTGTCTTGTAATGCCCTGGTTCCCCAGTCATCTGTTCAGGGGGCTCAAGAAGCCCCCTGCTTTTAGTCGTGATTAAGCCATACTTAACCGTAACTTCAAGTCTCTTTTTTTCCCCTTAACCAAAGACATTGCATGTAGCAATCTTGTCAGGATACAAATTTGGGTTAAAGTTACTTTCCTATTGCTTTTCAATTTTTAAAAATCACGTTCTTTTTTAATCTTCGGGCGGGAAGGGAGACTGCAAACAATCTGTAAGACAAGGCCTGGTTGGGGCAGGAAGACAAGCCACATTCCTGGCAATCCAATTTATTTCTCCTTTAACACATCGGGGCTCTAAAGGAAATAGTAAAACAACCACAAGGTTAAATTTTATTAGCAGCAGGCTATATTGAACACATACATGCTGACAGTTTTCAAATTTTTATCCTCTCTGAATACAGGCTAGAAAATCTCAAATGCTTGAAGAAAAAGATGTACTGATGATGAAATATAAGCCAAGGGGACCGGATTGTCAGCCTTCCACCACAGTTCATGTGCCAACAGTGCAAGTCTTTCTTACTGCAAGAATGAACCAAACTTAAAATCTCCCTTATAAAAAAAAAAAAATAAATAAAACAAACAAGTGAGAAAGCTGTCTGGTATTCATACATATGCTGAATGCCAACTTTCACCTTACTGATGGCATCTGCAAAGAGCCGCAGGARGCACTTGTCCAAACGCAGACATACCGTATTTTGTTGGAAAGACGTCCTCATCTGTCACTAGTTTCTGCACTGAACTCATGACGAAGTCAACATACTGAGGAGCAGTGCACTTGATCTTCTTTCCCCGCTCATCATACCAGTAGTACTGTCTGTGGAGAGAATTGACAGTGTCACCACCTTATACCTTGGCTCCTCAGCTCAACTCCTCTAGGAGGTTAGTGTCTAAATAACATAAAACATTAACCAGCAGCYGCAACATTACCAAAATACATCATAGCTGTTACAGAAGAGATTCACTTCAGGGTATCTTACTACATCAAAACCCTTAAATTTCCGTCAGCCAATTTTGTTTCTCGCTATCAATTCAGYAGTAGTACCAAGCACAGAAAGTGTGCTGAAAAGTCTCCATGAAGAGGAGCTTTACTGAGGCAGTGACAACCCCCTATTCATGACAGACTGAGGGTTTACTTGCAGTCTATAGAACTGTACAGGAAAGCATTCTGTAACTATTTTTAAAGGGCAACAACATTTCACAGTGATAAATTGGTGAACTGATGCTTAACATCACAAAACGTAAATTAGTCTTGTAGTGTAATATTACTGAACAGACAGACGGTGGCTCCAAAACACCAGCTTTTTCAAGCTGGTGCTCTGAAGTACTGGCAGCATTTTTAAGCGCTACAAATGCTGTTCCAAAATCCAGTCTGGGGAAAGTTTTCAGGACCCTTCTGCACATCCCTACCAGCGTGCCTTAGAGCTCTGCTCTTTTGGTTACAGACTCCCAAAACATCTGAATTTACATTTGACTCTGCCACCGGTGAATAACCGTAAGGAACAGGAGACATTAGCATATTGCCTGGCTCTTCAAAAGCAACCATAATTCAATCAGCCATAATCATCTTGATTAACTGCAGCCATCCCCCACCTGACGGAGAATCTCAAGGCTACAAAAGCAGTGAAGGTTTGTTCCTTTTTTTTCCTTTAAGTCATGGTTAATTAAAGCACCTGTAACTGTTACCAGGAGCAGCTATCCATCGCATTAGGCACACACAGTGATAAATGTTTTACAGATCAGGAATTTGGCAAAACACTCTTTAATTTTTTTTTTTTTTGCCTATGTCACATTAGAGGTGTCTTGAGTTCCAGTCCCTGAACTCTTCCTTCAAACAGTCTAAGCTCCAGGCGCAGTCCCGTATCATTATGGGACTGGTAAGAAATCCATTGCATTGGTCTTCCCAGAGCACAGCATAGGTGGGGTTTGCTGACTGCCTCTGGAAGCAAGGTTGGAAGGGGTCTGAGCATCAGAGCTTGGCTAGAAAGACAGCTTGCCCARCACATGAGCCCGTAAAGCCAGGGCACCATTTTTTGCCTGTTTGTTCAGCTCCAACTCTGCTGCTGTTGGCTAATCTGTTTTCTGACATTGCTCACACAAATCACTAAACAAGCCTCATGGTAGCCCTAGACAAAATAGCACTTCAGTGTGACGTTTAGCCACCTTTGGACACTTTTTCTTTTTTTTTTTTTTTTTTTTTGTGCATGGAAGATAAAGATTAAATGTTTTTTCTGTGCCTAACAGGACTAGACTGCATTGAACTGGAAGGATCTATACATGCCACTTTGAAAGTGAAGTTTTATGTATACTGACCAGCAGAACAGTCCTGAAGCAACTAAAGAAAAATGTTAACTTAGCAAATGAAAAGTTTTAATTTACAATGTGTTTTCATTGCCCCGAAAGATTCTTCAGGGACTTGAGGGTGGTGAGTGAAGACACAACGCTGTTCACACCCCAAGCCATATGAAAATAAGAGGAAGCTGCAGAAATAAGTAGAGTCGTTCAAACTTCAAGAGAGGAAGGGCAACTGAAAACTAGTTCTGCAGACACTTAAGGTTTAGAATTTTTCTTTCAGCTCATTTTCAGCACGTGGTGGTTGGTCACTGTTGTTTAGTAGAGAGAGCAGGACTGACTGCAAAAGGGCATGAAAAGGTGAGCAAGTGGATGAAAACAGCAGGAGTTAAAAACTCTTTGTAGAGCTATGTCAGGCATCAAAAGTAGCATTTGGGCCCTTAGGCGTAGACTGCGTCCTTCATCATTGCTTACTTCCTTTATACAATCCACGTATAAGGAATTATACAATGTAGTGCACAAACACAAGCCACCTCATTTGTCTAGTCCTGCAGTAAGCTGGAGCAGGACAGTTCTCGGCAACTCAGACTTATTTTGGGTCTTAAGACAATGCTTGTTGCCAAGAGCAGAAGCAGACTGGACTGTCTGCACCTCAGCAGTTTTCTCATGCTGCAGAAATCCTCAACTGCAAGATAGCAAGCGTAGTTTAGAGTTGCCCTTGGGCACAAAAAGGAATCTGAATAATTGGATTTTAGTTAAAGAGTTTGGCAACTGTACAAGTTCACTTTCATGAAAATGTAAGTGAATAAATCTGCTGTAACATCCCACTGCATACCCTTTTTGCCTTTCCTTGAAAATTAGGCTAATTATGCAAAACAGGAATTTAAAAGAAGGATCATTAAGAGTAAGGGGATAACTACAAGGATTGTCCTGTTGATTAGAATCAGGTGTCTTCCTCATGTTTCAAGTGCTGTGAACAGTCTTCTCAGCTCTTGGAGGAAGAGAGGAGCCCCTGACACGCCATGAACAYCTCGCCCCTGGTACGCAGCTCCCGCCCGTGCGGGAGTTATCTGGGTTAACGGGATGGGGAGCAGGCTGGGGCCATGGGAGGGCTCGGCTGGGCACAGAAGCCTAACTGCATTCCACCGCCGGCACCGTGACAGCGCAGTCCCGTATTAGGCAATGGATGGGAAGCAGAAAGGACAAGACGATGACACTTGAAGGCACTTTTCAAAAAGTGCTCACATGATACAGATTTTAATTATTTTATTTCCTATGTAAAATTTTGGCAGATTTAAAATTCCCCAGTATGAAGAGCACAAGGAATTTGCAGGTCCATTCTAAATCCCAGGGAGAAATGACTATGGGTTTAACAGAGAAAAGCCTATGATGCAAATAATAAAAAGTATAACACATATGAAGTCACAGTGCTGCATCTTAATATATGTACATATTTTATCCCTCCTCCTCTAAAACATTCTGGGTTTGTGTCGATGACATAGAAGCCAAGGCAGAACAGAAGTTACATCAGTATATAAGAAAAGCTTCTGGAAGGACGGAAAGGCAAATGCTGTAGTGATTATGTGGACTGGAAAGGAAGGAGAGACAGTCCTGCTAGAAATACCAAAAGATGGGTTATGAAGAAAGCAGGTTAGCAAATCGTATCAAATGCAAGGGCAGTAATATAGTGCTTGTCAGAAACTCGAATAGCTTTGATGGTTTGATAGGGGCAAAGCGACATTTAGATGGCAGAAAAAAAAAAGAGAAGGGAGTCACCATGTAGAAGCATACAGCTCAGGGAACTTACAAGAAAATGCAAAACATGGAAGTTTGAGTTAAGATTTCTAAAAGGAAATACCCTCYATATGCAGAGACACTTTGGGCAAGGTAGCCATGAGAAAGGAGATTGTAAGATTAGAAAAAATGAGTGATAAGGAATTACCAGTTAAGGGATTTCACTGGACCAAAATGAGACCTTTCACTCTTATCTGTGGGCTGCCTAGAACTTTGCATCCATCCTTGATTTCTGCCTCAGGAGTTTTGTAATCTCAGCCTCGCGAACAGCACTTACATATGCTCTTAGTTACTCCACTCACTTCAGCACTTTTGAGAAGTTTTGCCCAAATGTCAGCTAAAAAAAGTTTACAGCTTGTGGTGCTTTAAAGCTAGCTTGTGTAATAATAAGCTATAAAGCATACTAAATCTAAATATTGAATACTCTGTTAAAAATATAGTACCTGCTTTACAGCAAGTGATAAACACACTAATGAGCAAAATTAAGTAATTCCCGAAGTTACATTCATGCCACCCTCATTAAAGTTTTGAAGATAACTGGCCATTCTGCTCTTTCTCTTGGCATTATCCCACCTTGCCAGCAAATGCTTCCAYCTGTTCTACAAGGAGACTAAGTTTTGGTCAGATGTCTCTTAGTAACCCTAAGCAGAAATTCTCTTCCCCATTGTGTGCAGATGGCTGTGCTATCTCATCTATCTGACAGAGGGCTGAAAGCTGCATCTGTCTGCAGTTTGTCAGTTGGCTGGAGCTTCTCCGAGATGTTAAAATCTTACCTCGGATATTTAACTGCAACTGGTGTTTATTTTGCCAGCAAAACCTCTAAACTTAGGGTATGTGCAGTGCATTTGAATGCAAAGTAACTTGACAAGCAGCCTGTTCTCAATACTTACTTCAACTTCTCAACCATAGATACAAAAAGCCTTCCTTAGGTATGGCCAGAATGGTATGACCCAAAACACGCCTTACAGAACTGGGCAGGGAAACATAAGAGGAACAGAATGCAGACCTTCATACGGAACTACTTAAGAAATCAGCACTGAAAAAAATGGCAAACTGCACCCTTATTCCAAGGTACTGTAATTCTGTGGCAATCTGATAGAGGTAGATGCTATTTTATTCCAAAGTACCTAAACAAACARATCACAGCCACAGAAGGTCAAATCTGGAGTGTCCATCAGGTTAATCAGCAACTGACTCTAATGTTTAGGCGATAGTCTTTATATACTGGAGACAGGTCAGAGGCACAATAAATCATATCAACTGGAGTTTGTCCAACACAATAAGCATGTCCTTACCTTACTTTGTTAGGGTAAGATTAAAAAAAAAAAAAAAAAAAGAAGGGGGTGGGGAAGTGACATACGGCTTTGTCACAGTCATAATTGGGTATGAACAAACGGGCATTTTTGAGGCAGTTCTCCATGTTCCATTTAGGCATATCTCTTCCAAAAGGGAAGAGCTAGGAAAGGCAGAACATAAAGATAAAGATTATCCAAAATTGTCATTAGAGATATTTGGAGAACAGAGTTATGAGCAGGGCCTTCAAAGCTGAACTGTGTTGAGGTGTGTGGCTAGGTGATCTCACCTCTGTGTTTTTTCATAGACCCGCACACTTGACAGAAGAATGAAATATGCAGCCTACAGTTTGCAAACATGAATCAGTCATCTGCCCCCAAGTACAGGAAGATACTTAACTTGTTATGATTTAGCTAAACACAAACCGTTTCAAGTGCTTCACCCAAGTGTAGACATGCTTCCTGTTATTCCCAAAGAGCGCAATTTTTCAGTTTTCCAAAACAAAGGATAGGAACATTCTGCTATCGGTCCTCACCACTAAAAATATAGACTACAGCTGGAGCCGCCTACAGGCACTTCCTTTCTTTATTCTGCAGCATAAATTGCTTACAGAGAACTCTTGTTTAAGACTCACTAGAGCAGAATGGAGCAACACTTCTGTAGGTTCTCTACYACCACCTCCTTTTAGCCGCTATTTCCCAGCAGCCACATGGATAAACAGTTAAACTCAGTCCTTTGGACAGCCAGTGCTACGTCAGGAATTAAAACACGAGAAAGCTTGGGAGCAAGAGTCAACAAAATATTCATCTTACTGATCACCACTTCTCATTTAGAGACATGCTGTCTCCTTTTGATAAAATCTGGGTCCAGCACAGATTTATTACTTTCTGTTCCAGCCTGCTTTCAAAGTCCCAAGCGTGGCCTTTAATTCTCTACTGACAGTTATCTTTCCAATGTCTACATGCAAAAATACCCTCCATGCACTTTGCATTCTTCAGAGCGCTCTCAAAGAAAGCCCCTGATACTAATTTCAAGTGTACAAGATAGCCCAGTGCATTAAGCAAGGATTCCTTTCTAAGCACTATGTAATTATTGTCAGAGATACAATATATTGCTCTGGTTCTGTTGCATCAATTCCCTGGGATGTTTGTTTGATGTACTATAACATTAACTGCTCAGTCTTCTGTTTTAAAATCCATCTCAACTAAATTAATCCCGGGAAATGCAAGAGGAGGGAAGAAAAGGACTATCAACACATGTGGTGGAGAAAAAAAMCCCACAACACAACAGCCTTATTCATACTCGACTGGATCTCATATTCCATCATGTTGGACTGTGCTAATCAAGAGCAGGAGTTTATGGTAACTTTTTCTTATATTCACCACGTACAGTAAAACTACAAAGCTTTCTTTCATAAGTGACAGCTAGTCAATRTTAAAAAAGTCTACTAAGTCCTACAGGGGAAAGTGCCAAACCAAAACGTTTTCCTTACTCTTTGCAAAGCTGCCACTTGTGTCCTCTGTGCCCAGGGGCTCGGGCAGAAAGCCAGTGGCTCACATCAGGCTAGAGGTTATCCATCAGCAGCCTGGTGCTCTGTCAGCATTCCAGCTATCAAAAGCACCCTCTGAGGTTTTCGCAATTCGTTGATCCTCCCTGGCCTTCTATGGAATCCCAGCACTGTTACCAGTAAGGACAGTTTTGCCTTGCTCTTCTTCCCCTCTCCCCCCAGGCTACAGACATGGTAATTTGCYTCTCTGATCTGACCTTATAAAACCAGCTCAGAACAGTCAAAGATTCTTGTCCTTCTAGTCCTCCACAAAACCAGATTTCCACCACCCTCCACTGCTGAGGGGAGAGAAGAGGACGTACAGCTGCCACGTTCTCACTAAGTAGAGATCTGCTGTAAAACGCTTGCCCAATGCCATCTAATACCAATAACCTCCCCCAGGCAACTCTGAAGACTTCACGGAAACCCTGTAATTGTAAATATCGACTTACGTATTGCACACTGCCATGGTCTGACATGACTCTCCTGTACAGAATTCTGAGATTGTACTATACTGTAAGTTGATGTGATGAAAGAAAGTTGTTGCTGAAAAATAAACACAAAGGAAAGAAATTCAGAAGTAATATACTTTCAAACACTAGTTATCCTCCAGACAATTATTTAAATAGAGCAAGTGAAGTGACCTCAAGAGTCTTGAGTTGCATACAAATTTAAACATGATTTAGCTAAATGGGTCTAATGATGAACTGCAGAACAAAGAGGTACATAGAATGAAAGCTCTTGTTTTGATTTAAGATGAAAGCACCATGATGCATCAGCTCTTATTACTCACTAAGCAGCAAGACTGGAAAGTGTCTCCGTCATCAGCCTCACCTTCACAGTAGAATACTCTACTACAAGCTGAAGGCAAACAATTTGCTACATTCTTTTGAAGTCAGATTTGAAATGTACAGTGGCTAGAAAACAGCATTAATAGTTCCCATGACATATCTCCTTTTAAAAAAAACAGCATGAAAACTAGTACACTTCTACTTTTTAAAAATCTCCTGAGATAATTTAACATCTTAATACTCCTCAAGGGGCACCTCACTTTTTCTTAATGAGTCTCTATAAACTTTCCTAGTGTGCAGTTTAAAGTAGTTTCTTGCTACTACCACATACTGTTGAAAACGTAAACGAGAGTGGGTCATAGCTGCAGGTTAGGACTGGCAGATGAAGCAGAAGCACAGGAAAGTACTGTAAATCAGAACTGAGATGCACAGATACAGCATTCAGTCACACCAGTCAGTCATGTCTCTGAGTTCCGGCTTGACTACAGTTTAAATTCACAGTAATTCCACCAAAGCTTGGAAGGAGGGGGGAGAAGAAATCCAACCAAAAGGCTTCAGAACTTCTGGCTTTAAGCGTAACTTGCTTTACATACAAGTCTTAAAAAACTACCATTCTTACAATGCTTCTGGAAGACCAGTAGCTTAAGTCAGAAATGTGCTGAACCAGCCGGTTTAGCAAATAGTCAGAAGGAATCTGATGGTCCTCAAAAGAGCAGCAAAACCTTTAATGCCCTCAGTGCCACAGTGAGCGAGCTGGAAGGAGGAAACGCATCAAGGCTTCCATGCTGCTGAGCACAGTTGGTTTGTACGTAAGACAGCTTAATTACTATTCCAGGTGTAATGACATGCATTATGCAGTAAGCATAGTCACTGAGTGTTTTTCTAAGCACTGAAAACAGTAAAAAGAAACACAGTGAACGAATGCCGCCTTGGGTGAGGACAGCAAGCTCAGAGCTGTACGATCACAATACTCACTGTTGCTGGCTAGCCACTCGTTGAGGTCTATTTCTCGTGGTAACATCACTAGCTCCTTAAATTCAAAGTCAGTAATTCTGGATTTTGTGTATTCTGGCTCTAGGTAAAGTTTCTTCTCTTCTGGTGCTGGCTTTTTACCATTGGGCTTTCCCTTGGACTTCCTGCAAGAGATTAAAAAGAGAGAAGAAAGGTTACCTTTACTRTTGATGAACAGCTACAGAAACCTGGAAGAAGCTGGTTTATCCAAACTCCTGTAYTTGTGTTTACTCTGCTCCTTCTGCCTTCCCTCCCCTTAGCTTAATTTTTTTGTATTAAAGCAAAAGATAGTTTCTTAAAAAGTGTATTTGAACTCAGTCACTGTTTTCAACTAACACTGGAAGTTCTGAACAGCACTGAGAAACTTGAGACTGAGCTGCTCCATCTCCATTGCCCTTTTGTCAGTTTAGATTGCAAATTATTGGGAGAGTGACAGTCTCTCTTTACACCTCTGAACAGTCGTGACAGCAGAATGCACCGTGCCTGAAGGAGCTACTCTAATGTGAGTATACCAACGATCTCCTGCCTCATACAGTTAGCGGTCACCTGCAAAACGGGCGTTTGAGGGACAGTAAAAGCAGATCCTGCAAGAAGACAGCTCTCAGTTGGAAAAATGCTCTTTCCATACAATGTGCTGGCGCTGCTCATTCAGAGCTACAGCATTCCTCACTACTCCAGCCCTACGTTCTCTGAGATACCAGATGCCTTCTGGAAGTGACTCCAGCCAGAAGCACTGATAACTACAAGAACACCTGCCTCCTCAACTCCCAGGATACTTGAGACAGAAAGATCAGAGTTCATTTTTTTCTGAAAATCCTTTAAAATCCGATGCATTATGAAATAACCTTCCATTTGGATTTATAAAAGCAGACAAACTACATTCCATAAAATGCATTTATCTCCATGGCATATTGTGACTTTCATCTCCCATTTCTAAAGTGTTTGTTGTGATCACTACAGTTTTCCYCCCACTTTGTTTTTAACATCCTCAAACTAGACTCTCAACTCAACCCGTATTCCTGSCTGGGGGTTCTGTAAGGATTTCTGAGGACGGATGGCGGGTCAGCACTTTGGTCTTTTAGGCTGTGTGGTCAAACAGCTGTACATCCACGTGTTTCTACAGTTAAAAAATCCCCCTAGCCAGAGACAGAAGATATATATAATGGTGAGGGACAAGCGCAGTAAGGCAATACTTGCTGTGCACTATCACATGAATACAAGGAGGAGATACCAGGATTTTTTAATGTCAGGTTTTCTTGGTTAAAGAGGTTTTTAAGGATCTGTAAAACCAAGACAAGCCCACCTTTGCAGATGACTGCATTAAGTTTCCTGTTGAAACTCATCTAGATCCCATCCAAAGGCAACTGACCTCGCGTTCCGGCTCTTAACACACTTTAAATAGTTGTCCAACTGTGCCCCTGTCTGAGACACACACAGGCTTGATTTTTGGTGTGAGGACGGGATGCGCATCTTTCCTGGAATAGTGTTTGAAGTGTAAGTGCTTTCCCCAAAGAAAGTATGATTATTCAGATTTCTCTGTTTATGGGCTCTTYACTGATCTGTTCATTAAACCCATCTTCAGAATGACTCGTTGTCCACATCGTCAGCACTGCAGTAGGGAGAGACCGAGATTCGCCTTCCACAAGAAAGGCACGCCACAACTTACTACAACTCGATCACGAGCACTGCCACTGTTTGCTGTCTTGAACTTGCATTGAGTCTTGTCATACTTCTCTCTAACCAGTAAATTAWGACTAGAGAGACTTTAAGACTGCAGGAAGGCCATCATCAAGGAAAAATCAAGGAAAACTTACTGACAGCAGCACGATACACACTTACACCCTCACAATATATTTACAAACCACAGATGTGCAGAAAGCACTGTAGGAAGTCTCTGGTAGGGAGAAGATGGTCACACTTTATTTCCATATGTTAATGAGAAAGGTGGATTTCGTGGTTAGAGAGAGGACGCCTGTGACATAGAACATCTTTTTAAAGAATACAAATACAGTATAAGAATAAACTAAAAGCAGTATATGTGAAGATTAATTTAGCACACAGCTACTCTTGCACATTTCCTGCCATCTCCTTTTTCCACAGCAGTGCATTCCAATTCAAATGAAGCCTGCAAGATTGTCCCTTACATTTATTTAATGAAGTAACCTGGACTAATTCCCATAGCTGCTCCACAAAGGGATGTTTTAGGACATGCGAAGTCAGATGTTCCTCAGCGCAAGGCTCTTAATACAGAGGGGCTGCTYGGTTAGACCAACAGCTCCTGGTTGTCAGCTAACTATTCTTGTCTTCAAACCCTTACATTTGCACCTCACCATGTAAAAATAAGCTACAGATAAGAAAGAAAAGTCCATGAAAGCAAGAACTGCAGGAGGGCCTTAAAGGGATTTRAAGAAGCTATGAAAGATAATTTATGCTTGGGCCTGAGACTTCAAATTTTCACAGAACTTGAGATGATATTCAAGTAAACTGTAATACCATAAAACAATAGTCACGTTCGATAGTCTGTAACCTGACTTTATTGCAGATGAAGCAACAGGTTTGACCTCTTCCTTTTGCAGGAATACCGTGTTAAGACTTGAAACTACCTTACCCTGACAGTCAACAGCATAAATCCAGTTGAAACTATGCACTTGGCCCTGAGCGAGTAAAAAATACTCCAGGCCACTGATCTGCTTAATTCCCAGCACAGGCTGCCTTACTCCYACGCTGCTGAAACCAAGCCTGGCACGCTCCATGCAGCACCTTCATACCTGCTGGGCCTCTGACAGACAGTATTAAGGTCTATTCAGAATATACTCTTTAGGGTTTTTTTCAGCTGGCTGGGTTTCGTGGGTTTTGGGTTTGGTTKGGGGGGGCAGGATTCAGGCATTCAAGGGTAAGTTGATTTTTTAAGAAAATTACAGTTCCAGTAACAATCACGCAGAAAATACCTTCAGCTTCAGAGACAGGTTCGACAAACCGCATTAACCACACTTGGGGAGAAAAGTTATCAGTGAGTAGTAGTTYGGATAGAACAGAGTTTGTGTCTTTGCTTTACTTCGGGATACTTAAACCAAGGGCCCCAGGTTAGGGCTGTGCCACGTCAGCTAAGAGCAGTCTTCTGAGGGGAGGAGGAGGAGGGGGGGGGAGAGAGACGAAGAGGTCAAAGASAGTCTGTCATAGAGCCAGGCCGTGGAGGGAAACCACAGAAGGAAGCCAGACGTACGAGGCTGAGGCAAGCCTTCCGCTGAATAGAAACGGATAGTGTGTTCATTCTCACTTCAGCATCTTCTCCCCGTTTCAACAGAAGAAACAAAAATTCAACACTAAATATATTTCACAAGTTTGCTAATACAAACAACTATACGTCGTCCTTTTACAAAAACCAAACCCCCTCGTTTCCACACAAACGTCAGTTCTCTGGTTGGATTAGTACATGCAGCCGCTTTGTGTCTTTTCAACACATCGTGTAAGTCTTTCCACAACTGCCTTGTGCTGGAACTGGCGCACTTCAAACAGAAGCTTCCYGAAGGATCCTATGCTGTGCCCCTTTCCAAAGCTTTGGCTCAGTTTAAAAAAGAACCTGACTCATGGGTATCATCACTGAACCTGCAAAATGCCCATAATCACTGATATCAAAGGGTTTATTCACACCACTGAAACCTGAAAAATCACCATGTGCAGCACAAACTTCTTTTTAACCTTTTGCAGCTGCTGAGAGCT
The DNA here is from genome assembly GCA_030449065.1 of Oceanodroma leucorhoa. Lineage (NCBI taxonomy): Eukaryota > Metazoa > Chordata > Aves > Procellariiformes > Oceanodroma > Oceanodroma leucorhoa. The sequence continues at coordinate 529,153 of JASVER010000044.1, forward strand.
AAAGCAGAAATTGTTTCTACCAGCAGATCTTCATGACCTGCATGCAGTGCAGTTGGGATACTGCRTGGCCCAAATATTTTAAGTACAAACTAAAAAAAAATTCCAGTCTTAAAAACGTCAAGTTTTAAACTGGACCACACATCTTCCCTCAATTAGGCAGAACTTAGGTTATAAAGTCAGACTTACTCGTATTAATTGAGTCATGCTCAGTCTAGGCTGTAAAACTGTGGGTTTAGTTTGGAAACTGTCAATACTAAAGCATTTTCTTTACAGACTTACAAAACTGGAGCATACAGCAGTATGGACAAAACAGTTTCAGAAACATGATTACATATGATTAAGAATCAACAAATAATAGTTCCATATTCTAGATAAAACCAAAGCTCATACATTCACAATTACCAGAATTACCAAATAGTGTAAASTTTAAAAGTTAGCTTCCTTCCTTCTGCTCTCCCCTACCTCCAAGTTCACTGTTGTTTCAAAGACTTGTAAGAAAACACCATCTACCTGGAACCAACTCTGAATGTGCAAAGCGGAGCATCCGTTATTTCCTTTGTTGTGAGCTGTTCACGTTCAAGATGCTTTCCTCAATTTTTCATTTTATGTCTAAAGTACACAAACACAAAAAATTGGGTGTAGCCATTTCTGAGATGTCCCAGAACACCTTTGTAAGTGAAGACTACAGCAGTGAGCAYAAAGCAGCACATTCAGCAACACCTCGTTCAGCCTGCTTTCAATGAAAGGAAAAGTGACAAGAACAGCAGAGTTTTACTGTTCTATTCAGGAAACGCCAAAATCCGTGACCCGTAGATGATCACTTACTGGAAAACATAACTAAATGTCATGTAAGACCACAAAAAGGGCAGTACCTTTCAAAACACTGTTATAGGCACCCTAAAGCAAACCAAAGTCCTGATTCATGTTTACCTGTCTTTCTTAAAAAATAAGAGAATTCTGCTAAATGTGTCTTAACACGKCCATGTCAGATCAACTGTATATCCAAAGCAGCTGGAGGAATAGCTGTTACGCAGCAGTTTGGCGAAGGTCTGTCAAGAGGTTAGACCAAAACCTGTCTATCAATGCTTAACTACTAATTAAGGAAAGAAACATCTTTAGGGAATCCAAGGAGACAGCACTCAGCAGTTCTTATTGACAGGCAAACCCGAGTACAAACTAATTCTTCAGATAACTCCCAGGATAGGTTTGTGTTTGTTTGGTTTTAGGCACTCAATTGAATATGATGCCACAGGCCAAGTCTCACGCACAAATAAGTTTCAGAGAAGGAAGAGYGATGGGAGATGACAGAAGAGAGGTCACTCGTCTAAAGTCTTAGAAGAAGGTTCAGCAAACTGGCTCCAGCCAAAGACAGTACATTCACTAATGCTTCTAGCAGGGCTTCCAYACTCAACCTTGTGTTCAGCTGAGAAAACACAGCAGCTGGAAGTTTGCCTGGATTTCACTGGAGAAAGAGATGTTTAAGACACGCCACCAAGTGACAGGCCCATTGGGCTGTGATGATTTTTTYCCCTGGTCTAACTGCTTTGTTAAGAGCGAGTAAAACTGCCAATTTCCCAGCTTGTTTTCTTATCCCATCTCAGTTAATAAAGACACTCCTCTAATCTCTCTCTCTCTCATTTCCTTCTTGATCAGATGCCCAGTAGTTTCTCGGTTTAAAAAAACCCCACACTTTGGAGCATCTTCAAAGCACCATCCAGGTATTAATTTAGTTTTAAAACCATACGAGGAAAGTAGTACTCCCATTTCATAGCAGAAACTGGCGGTAAGGTTCAAAGTTTATTCATGGTACAAATACTAAAGATGTGCTTCAGTTTAAACTGATATGGTTTGTTTGGAAAGAAGCACATGTGAAGCAATCTGACTCAGCTGAAGAAGTATCAAAGATGCAATGTCCACTGTGTGGACATGCTTCACAACCTGATGTAGTTCACATCACTTTGGTACAAACCAGCATCCACGGTTTCGGTCATGAGAATCTYATTTATTACAAGGTTGATCACACAGGGGGAATACTAGTAATTTATTAAATGCCAAACTTCCCTAAATTGATCATGCAATTTAAGATTATCTCTAMCAATTCAGGATTCCTTTTTTCCAGGCACAACCAGCACAGCTATAATAATTTCTTGCTGTCTCCAGCAAGCTGTGCAGTTTCTTACACTGCATCTGAAACTGAAATCTCTTCAAGGACAAACGATGATGCTTCAATCACCATCTCCTACCCTTCACACCCAACTAATTACCCCTGGGGTGAGTGGCTGTTTATTTTTTCTTTTTTAAATACAAGTAATCGGTGGCTTTTCTCTTTTTAATGTGGCATATTAAAGTGGATTTGCTACCAGATAGAAGAGTAACTTTARAAAGTTAAAGAATTTATTAAAAAAACCTGTAGCGGTGAGGAGCAGAGCTGCAGGCAAAACTCCAATCACTTTGTGCCCTGTGGATCCCGCACCAGTTTCAGGTTCCAGCCAAGTCTCAAACACACTGATTTCCATTTGAAAATTGACAGAACAGGTCCAACAGGCTTTACATGGCAAATGTGTCTCCCTGTTTGCAAACCTCAAAACTCACAAGCCATCTCAAGTCTGTGGGGATGAAAATCGCCACGGATTATGAACCTTACAGGATGAAGATGCTTATTTTGTGATGAATAATACTTATTTTTTTAGTAACTGACCCTACTTCTTACCCAAGGTTAACTGGTATAATCCTAGCAATCCCCAGCAAATTTAGAAGAGAGCACATCTCGACTGTGACAACCCAGCTGCGATGTGTTCAGTTTTGGTGAGAGGAGAGTAAAAGCCCCACAGTTCCTAGCAATGCATGCAAAAGTGGCACAGAAAGAAAAATCTATTTTAAGGAAGATCAAAAAACAAGATGCCCACAGAAATGTTATCAAATAATATTTAAAAAGTCACTTGATGTTTTGGGAGTTATTTTCAAGTAACCTAGCTTGCACTTTATAATTTGTATAGTTCACAATSTGGAAAATTTTGGGGTTGAAATGGTACATTCCCAAGTAAAACATTTATGTGGAAAACTTACAGTCTCCAACAGCAACACCTCACCCAGGTGTACCTCTACACTACCGAACTACCAGATACATCAAACTATCTTGGCCTTTGATTTTCATCCTGTAATTTTTTCCTTTCTTTTTCAAGTGTCGTGTTTTAAAATATCCTCCACTGATGAAGTATTATAGAGTGAAGTACTCCTGCCAAAACCTACTTTCTTGGTAATCTGAGGATGGGGGTTAGCTTCTTAAAACWTAAGCCAACACAGAATTAGAGAGGCAGTAAGCCAACATTTTAACAGTGTCTTTTAGGCCAATCTTTATGAAACACTTTCATGTTTTTATATCTTCCAGTGAATAAGGGTTTATAATTCAAAATTAAAGGTATGCTGGATATTTTCGTTTTAGCTTCTCTCCTCTTCCCTTCTTTGGGTAAGGAGTCAAATGGGATATGAGTGGAATAGAAGAGGGAATAAAACACATTAAAGTGAAAAATTTTAATATGCAAGCTCTCTCCCTCTAATGTACTCCCTTTGCAGAGGGGAAAAACCTGAAGGTTTCAGCCATCCACAGAAGGCTACAGCTTTGTAAAGAAAACCAGGTTAGCTGCTCACAGATAYACTTGTTATCTTTCTGGTTTTTCTGTGGCACTTTACTGGAAATAAGTTATCAGTTAATTTCTGGTTAGAAATGTTCTGCGTAAGTATGGGAGTCCTGAACCCATTCACAGCAGGAAGGACGCAGTTTTATGAGCTAAAATTTACGAGTCCTAGTGACAAACTCCCACCAGGAACAATGAAGAAGCAGGTTGTGCCAGTTTTTACAGGACAGGAGCAAACTCTTGAAGGCTGTCCGGTTTCCTACCCCAGCAGCCCACAGTCTCTTCTCCCCAGTTAAGTACAAGGACTGGAAGCTTAGAGGCGCTAGGCAGCTTAGAAATCACTTCTTGGTAATTCAACGTCTTTATTTACTTGTATAGCAGGCAAGGAAAGGGGAATAACAAGTTTCATTTGAGTTGCCCTTCATTTGAGAAAAAGCGAGAGACAGTATTTGTATTTCTGTCTTTCTTTAAAACCGTACAAGATTAGTATCTCTGTGGAGATTCTTCTGCAATCCCATGTCCTGTGTTAACCCAGATCACTGCTAAGTCTTCAGCTGAAAATGCCGCATGACAGCACACCCAGAACACAAATCCTGGAYGTACATATACATGATCAGGATCGGGAAGAAGAACATCAGCACGGGAAGGGAAGCTGTGTAAGGGATCGGAAAGCGAGCCCAAATCCCAGCGCAGCATACAGTACAACTGTTCACGGATTGCTGCGGTCAGACCGTTCCTCCAGGGCCTGGGGAAGGGAAGGAGGCTAAGCTTCTTAAGACACTCTCCATTCCGATTTCCTCTCGCCCCAGGTCTCCGACAGACCCCTCTGACCTCAGTTTCATTCTTCCCCTCTCCTGCCCTGGGTTAGCTCCAGGGCTCGGCTGCTGCGCAGGTCTAAGGGGGCTGCGCAGAATAAAATGTCTTTGGCAGCATTTCTGGCCCTGCTTGTTCATTTTTGTTCTGTTTTTAAAAGTTACTAATAGTTTATTTAAGAGGAGGAGGAAAGAAGAATGTACCCTACATGCCAGGGAAACTTTTTCTTCTGGATTCTCATAGTGGCTCTTTGCCTTAAAAGGGAATCTTTGCTTGGCCTCCGGATGCTCTGCTGTAAACAGTCGGTGCCAAGGCATGGCAGGCATGTTAAGGATGACAAGTGCCATAACATTATTTCATAATGCTGCTTCTCAACAGAAAGCCCAAAACATTCTGTAKGGCCAAACTGAGTTCCAGCTGGTGCTGCTGGCAAAGCAAGGAGAACATGGGGCACCAGCACAYGCTGTGTCTCTGTCTCTGGTACATCAGGCCTTTCTGTTCCCTTCTGTAGGACTCCCCACCCACCTACTGGTGAAGGGTCTGGAGCACAGGTCTCATGAGGAGCGGCTGAGGGAGCTGGGGGTGTTTAGCCTGGAGAAGAGGAGGCTGAGGGGAGACCTTATCGCTCTCTACAACTACCTGAAAGGAGGCTGTAGAGAGGCAGGKGTYGGTCTCTTCTCCCRAGTAACAAGTGATAGGACGAGAGGAAATGGCCTCAAGTTGTGCCAGGGGAGGTTTAGATTGGATATTAGGAAAAATTTCTTCACCAAAAGGGTTGTCAGGCACTGGAACAGCCTGCCCAGGGAAGTGGTTGAGTCACCATCCCTGGAGGTGTTCAAAAGACATGTAGATGTGGCACTTAGGTRGACTTGGCAGTGTTAGGTTTACGGTTGGACTCGATGACCTTAAAGGTCTTTTCCAACATAAATGATTCTACGATTATATTTCTCTCCCTCCTTCTCTCTTCCCTTGCATGCCACCTCCCAGCGCTAGCTCGGTGTTTGCCATACCGTTYGCCCGTAGTGGCACGTCAGCTCATACTAACTGCCTTCCAAAGTACAGTGCTGAAACTCCCAGGTATCTGCTGGCGGCCAGGTACCCCTGCTGCTCCTTCTGCTCAGGATCCCCCATCTTCTCCTCAATGCAGCTCTGTGAAGGATGGCTACAGAGGCAAGGCCAGGCATGCCAACAGCTCAGTTAATGCTACAAAAATGCACAGGGTGCATTCTTGTGGTAAAACATGCTGGACTAGAGCTTCCCTTCTTCTCTGGGCGTACCTGCCAGAACTCCTCCCCCAGACCAAGAGGAGGTATCCAGCCTCTCTGGTTGCCTTTGGGGAGGGTCTTCTGACTGTACAATCCTTGCACTGGTCCAAGTWCCCCCCGAGTCAACACACTTGGGAGGGGCTGAGTGGGACAGAGCCCTAGGAGCACGAGGGAAGTGATGTCAGATGGGAGAAAAAGAGATTATTTATTTCTAGGAGCCAGTGATGCCATTTAAAAGGAACCATTCACTAGTAGAAACACAGAAAATTACCTTACCCAAGAAAATACCCYGTTGTTCTTCATTTTGAAATATTCTCTTTTACCTTCGTGCCAAAAAGGTCTTACATCCAAACCAGGAGGTGCCAACATGAAGCCTCAGCAAGAKTCATCTCCTAAGTGATTCACTGGTGTCCAGATTTTTGGTAATTTGGGGATTAGGAAAGAAAAAGGACACAAATCTTTCCTAATGTTTATTTTCAAGAGCTCTACGTGCAGCCAAATTAGGTCTGTGGTAAGAGAGATTCAGTAGGTCATAGATTAACCGTGTTGCAACAATTAATTCATCCAAAGCTTAGAACAAACCACACAGCAGAACACTGCATCATAGGTGCCCAAGTCCTGAGCCTGGGACAGACACCGGGTGGTGGTTCTTGGGTTTATTTTTGTTGTTTTTAAGTCTCCAATTGTAGGCGAACTCTGGCTGCCTGACAAAGGAAGCCAAAAACTGAGCAGAAAGAGGGCAAATCCCTGCCTGAGAGGGTGTCTCGTACTATATTCTCCCTCTGCTTGCAACTCCCCCTCCCCTAGAACGGCACTCTCGGAGCAGGCCCTGGTGCAGGGCACAAAGGCACAGGAGAGGCCGTGCCATGCCAACTCTCCAGGACTTCTCTGCCCAGCCATTCATCAGTTCATCAGCTGAAAATACAGGCTGGAGTTCTGTGTTCTGGGGTTTGTCTTGTTAACACAYAGCTCATTTTAGTCCCCAGGTGCACTCACTCCAAACCCCTCGGGCCCGAACACAATACCAAGATAAGGATGCTCCTGYATCCWTGCCTCCCTTAGAGGAAAAACRTCATTTGTATTCTAGCAACACAAAYGCTTCCTCGTCATCCTCCATTGCTAAATATACTCCCATACTGCAGCTGGGCAGTATGAACAGCATTCATTTCACCTAGCCATGGATATCTGCATATGTAAATGTTTATATCTGAATTGGCTCTCTAAGGACCTTTTAAAGTCAGAGATAAATAGTTTTTTCTCTATACTGGAAAACATTTCAGTCTAAGGCAGAGATCTACAGTATACCTTAAATTTCTTTAATTAAAACACACAGGCAAAGGAGAAAAGTGGCTGTCAGCGGAGAGCAGGCAATGGCAGAGATACCAAGCCTGGTGCTGTTACAGATGCTGCGTGCTGCCGTGGCGAGACCTCCCACACTACAGAGCCATGGGAACAAGTGATCTGCACCAAGATTTGAAAGCAAGTAAGTTTTGGGGTGGCTTTTAACACCTTTTCCACATCAGGGAAGGCAAATATAGGCCTGTCAGGTTTATTATTATATACTCAGAACAGTGTTTTTTTTCAACACATGATTTGAAATTTTGGAGGCCAGAAAAACTGCTTGCAAAGAACAAGTAAAAACTAAAAACATAATTGGCAAAAAAGTCTGTACCTCTCTTTCAAGGTTTTTAGACTCTGCAAATTGAAAGAAAATGTAAATGTACTGTAGTAAAAACACAGAAACTTCTTAATTAACTTTATCTATTCCCTGTGTGTTTTCAGACATGTCTATTAACTTAAGCAGTGGTTCATTTATTTATTTATTATCCTGTAATCTTCTATTGGAACACACTTAAATAGAGTTATTTTGACTTCTGCATCATGATTAAATTCCAGTTCTGGCAGCAATTGCTCCCCTGGGTATTCTGATGCAGCCCTGTTCTCTTTCTAGCAGAGCACATGCCATACACTTTGGTCCACCTTTGCGGGGAGGGAGTTCACCACCAGAGCACGTAAACCACTGAAGACACCGTTCGTTATCTTCCAGCCCTTATGAAGTTTGTAGAGTTGGCAGATTGCAAAGCTATCTTTTTATTTCTAAACTGAGCAAATTTGATTTGGAAACCTCATGGCCTCGTAAATGTGGGATTTCACAATGTAGCTTGCACAGAGTTGCTTTTCAGGATAGAACTGTGCTTTAATTGCTGGGAATTAGTTCACCATGGCAACCTGGCTTCAGCAGTCAGACTTCTTGCTATATAGCCCAAGATACACAAATGCAGACAGTCCACTCTGCTCAGAGACTACCAGGGTGYAGACAGGTTTGTCTTTGTAAGAAGTGTTCTAGTTTCCTCACTGCCTTTTTGCCTTGCAAGCTCTCTTTGTACAATGGAAAACATTTGTCTAACAGTACTAACTAGTTTTAAGTACTACTGTAGACTAAAGAAAACCTGCAACAAAGAAAATATGTTAGATATGCAGGTCAAGCTCACCACCTTACTATGTTTTGGAGGACAGGTACATATAATGCCTAATGTACTTGTAATTCAAATTTTACAATTCTCAACATTTAAAAGGCTACAAAAATGTTTAAAAATATATTTTATAATTATACTGCGCAGTATGAAAGAAGGCAATATGGACTGCATGACAGTCCCCAAACAGTTAATGAGAATACTCACTCCCAGAGTCTGTGCTCTCAATAGATAAATATTTTTCAACATGGTGCAACATGTCAGCTTGCAGCTGAGCTCAGTCATAGTTGTCTCTCTCTTCAGCTCCCCGGAGGCAAGAAACAGTAAAGGACTGTCTTTTTACTTCTGGCAGGACTGGAAAAATTACAACTATTTAGGCACAAAAAGTGTCTTGTATTGGAAGGATGTTAGTTATTTTTGTTGGGAAGAGAGTGAAAACAAATTCATCACCTGCCTTGCTACTACAGTTCCACCTTTGAAAACATCATCTATATGTAATCACACAGTAGGCAGGACTTCAACAGCTGAACCCTTCACATAAACACAGTCTGGTTTACATCTAAAAGGCTGGTTTAATAGGACAGACAAGTGCTAGGGCACACCAGAACTGAGACTGCACATAGAAACACAGGTAACAACATAGCTACTTCAAACGTCTTAGCTTTTTTGTAGGAGCTTCAGTAAACAATATAACCTCAATTAGATACATAGCATGGGAAAAAAATGCAATTTGTTTTCACTATTCATAAGCAATTTTGCATGCCTGCACCTGTAAACTCACTTTTAAAGCATTTGTACTAGCACACACATGTGCATCTTGTTGCACTGAGACATACAGCTGTGAGGAATTAATTACCTAGCCAGTCATTAGTTATTGAACAGGTTGGGCAAAGAAATACCGGTGTGAAGAAGCCCCACCTGAAATTTTCATCCACTGTATCAAGCTCCACAAACTCATYGCTTACACTTCAAATTAACTACAGCATTTTAATTAGGAAGGATATTTATTTACTAGAAATGACCATGAGTCAAGGTCAGTTCCCTCTCAATAGCAGCTCTGAAGATCAAAAATGGATCTTTTTCTTAATATTTTGTCTTTAATTTAAACCCAAGTTAGTTCAGGAAAGTCCCACCTCCCCCGGTATGCCTTAGATGAGACCCTGTGATGAGAAACAGTGCCTTTCAGTCTTAGTATGAACTATCTTGTTAAACAAAAAACCTGAAATCCATAGAAGGCACAAACTGTGCCTCCCCACAGAGTAAGAGAGAGTTGAAGGTAAAAGGAATCAAAAGCATTATCTTAATTAGGTAACTTTCATTAACAAATGATATGTACAAAACATTCAGTAATCTAACCATGTAGTTAATTTTTAAACTCGGCGACAGAATGATGCAATGTTCTTTGTTCAGTTTTGTCATCACTAGCACACAGCTGTTTCAGTGTTCCTAAAAAACAGCACATTAAAGTTTTGCTTTCTGTACAATAGAGGAAGAAAAATCTATTTAAAAAACAAACTCTATGGAATCATGGGTCAAAGTAAAGACTATYTGAATGACTGAAAAAAATAGTAGGGTGGATAATAGTTTAATTACTAGTACAGTTAGATCAGCCACTGTTAATTAGCTCATGAGATAGTGATTCCCAACCCTAATTTATCACTTTTCAGGATACACCAAGGGAGACCGAAAAGCTTAAGTAGAAGCACCTCTACAGACGCGTACTGATCCATTAGCAATGAGAAAAACCTCAAAACATTGATATATTCAAACTTGTACTGTTACCTCCAAGGGCTTGCTGGAATACAAATTCATTCTTTTAATTAAATGCTGAAAGTGCAGCCAAGAAATTGGTTAAGGAAGACTAGTAATTTTCAAAAATAAACATTAAAATCAGATGCAGAGTTATGTGCAGAATTTGTTTCATTCCCTTGGCTGCATGTGCAAATGAGCAGCAGTATCTTTAACTGTTCATGTGGATTTGCAATCGATCAGTTCACACAAGCGGAGACCAACATCTAAGATTCTTCCCCAAAACCTCAAACCTTCCTCAAAGTGTGAAGTCATGCTTTTACAGTAGCTTTTGGAACCCAGCATCACACCTCAAAACAAGGGATGGTTATGACCAGCTAACTCTCTTCAAACACAGCCTGCACTGCTCGCCTGAGAAGCCYCGTTTCAATTCCTGGCAGCAACCGACAGTTCATACTGGTTTTGCAGAGGTGTAACCAGACTAGTCCTGCGCAGCGGCGCTAGTTGTGTCACTGCGAAGAAATGAAAGATGGTCCCTAACCAGTGAAGAAGTCCCTCTCAAGAGAGTAGTTTACTATCATTGCTGGGTGATCCAGTTACTTCTCAGTATTTAAGCCTCTACTTCAAAAATCAATAGGAATCCTTCTCCAAAAGCTTAACAGATGAGTTAGCTTGACTATTAAATAAGATGTGTGGATTTAAAAAAACAAACAGAAAACCCACACCACGACCAAACTTTTTGATGTATTTGAATGATGTACCTAGACATGAAAAAAGCTTTGTATGTTGAAAAACTACAGAAAAATAAATATTTCAGTTGAGACAGAATACAGTTTCCCCTCTGTCCCACACAGATGGTGGTCTCAAGACCCCAACTCTTATCTTTTCCCTGCACAGGTTTGTAATGAAGAAATAAGGCAGTCACATCAAAACTGAGGACTTTGTGTAATGAAGAATCAGCAAGACCTGGTTTATCACAATGTCTTTTCCCCTGTCTTGCCAAATGCATCCTGCTGATTGTCACCACTTATCCCTGTAAGGCTTTGTTGGTCTGAATCTGGGATTTGTGGTCACATTGGACTGAGGAGCAGATCTGGGTAAGTGTCTGGAGTGTGAGTGGAGCTACCAAGGGCACCTAATGTCATCTCTCCTGTGTGTGAATTTCATAGATCACCATGAAGAAGCCCAAGCCTTCCTTCTTCATTAACTCTGTGTGTTTTGTATGGTATGCCAGGATTATTTTTTTCAGGTATTAAGCTATCCTGAGAGTTTTAATATTCTGTCACTACCTGCCTTTCTGAGGACAGCTGCACTCACTGCTGATTCTTTCTTTTTTAAAAATAAAAGGAATTACACTGACACCCACAATGTTCCTTTCACCTGGGGAGCATCTGCTATCACCAGTCCCTGCTGCTGAGCAAAAGCACTTCTAAACTTGTTTCAGTACCAGACAGAAATGAACTTGGAAAATTAACAGAGCAGCATTTTCTGACAAGCTCAAACAACCTAGCTCCAGTGTTAATGAACTCCATTAACTCCAAGAAGTGTTTTTTTTCTTCAGAAAGCTGGAAGAAAGGGTTAATCCATACCTCCAATACCCTTCTCTTTCCAGAGACTAGGTGCTGGCAGCTCTTAAAAGAAAAGCAACATCTCATCTTCTCTAACAGCAATTTGCTGAAGTCTTGGTTAAGATGCTGTTGAGCCCCACAGAACCAGGGATTAAGAAAAAGGATTAGAAAATCCCCCTCAACAAAAGAACACTTTATCAAACTCAGTTTTGGTGTAGTCACGAAGAAAGATGTATGATAGGGGAACAGATACATTTTGTCTTAGCCATCTTAGAGACAGGGCAACAACCGGTGGGAGACCACATTCCTAACACCACATCTCTTCAGCAAAGATCATCAAGAATGGAAGGAGAAAAGCTCTTCTACAGAGGATTTTTTTTTCTCCTACAAACCTATTTGCTAAAGACCTTGGGGTGCAGAGCTGGTTTGAGATACCAGAGAACAGCGGATAAAAATTAAGTGTGAAATAGATACTTTCTCCATAAAGAGCAGCACCAGAAAAATGGGCTATTACAACACAGGAAGCAAAGAGGCAAACCAGGAATTTTAGTCAACTCCCAGAAGAATGAACATTGCACGCTCATACTTTGCGCATATATAAACTGAAATCATCTTCCAGGCAGAAACAAGCAGCTAAAATCTGGAGCAAATCCTGTAATGAAACAGATGCATACCAAGGGAACAAGATAAAAGAAGGGTGAATAATTTCAGAAGTTTGCGATTACAATCAAATTTATTCTTCTTAAAATGTCCAGGAGGGATCTTCAGAAAAAAGCAGCATACTTTTACCCCCGAAACAGAGGAAAATGCTGTTAAACCTTGGGGAAGGTGCCCTTCCTATACTAGCTCTGGAGACACCTTACAGGGTTATTTCAACACACACAAGAATTTTAGCAGTCCTCTCCCTCTGGCTGTCACTTCACAGGATGTAGAACACGTAACCAAAACACAGCTCGATGTTGTAAATACCTCTGAAGAAAGACACCGACTTCTTCATTCAGTTAATATATTGCACATTGTTCACGAACTTTCAGAAACGCACCAGGGTCCTGACACTCCTGTGGCGAATACAAGTGAACAAACGAACGCCTATCCCGAAGAAATGGAGGAGTGCATGGCTCGCTGGACTGCTGGTGAGACACAGCATCAAGTCCCGAGCTTCAGGACGTTAAATGGCTTTGACAGAAGTATCTGACAGCTCATAGTGGGGCTGAACTTCAAGCAGAGCACTACACGTTTTGCAGCCACCACCAGAAGACACTTTGCCACCCGCGTGTGCTGGAGAACACCCACCTGCGCAAGCAGGGAGCCACCCCTCCGGAGGGCACGTCCCAGCCAGATGATCCACCCGGCTGGCAATGCCACCCAGGCCTACCTCCACGGCAGCCTGCTCTGTCCTGAGGACAGGACACTCGTGTCAAAGAACAATCTCCAAAAGCACATCTGTGCTTTCACAGGCACGGAGGAGGTACCACCACAAAGCCCCTCCTGCCTGGTCACACYGTGCCAAAGCACAAGACGTTACTGCCCCAGAGTGTCACTGGTCCTTTCCAGGTAGCTGGGCGAGAGTCCCAAAAGGCTGTCATTGAGCAAGGAATCAGCTCCTGTTACAGAAATAGTCAGCAAGACACAGCACGACACTTAGTGATGTCAGTTGCCCTGAACCATAAACATTTTGAACTATTTTGGTACAATGGAAAGTTGTGGGAGGGAGGAAGAAAAAGAAGAGGATAAAAATAGCTGACATGGTTCTGAAGAGCATTTTGCCTGTAAGCCCCTTCCCTGCACACTGCCCTCTCTCCCTTCTCTTCTGCCTGTCCCCAGACTTCTGCACTAATCAGATTAGCTAATGTTAAACAAGGCTCCTCCTAATTACTTTCTAATACTGTAGACCAGACTAAATTATTGCAAAATGTTTCTACCTAAATTAGGATAAAACAGGATTGATTTTTTAAATATTTGCTTTAGTCCTGCCGATGCACAGAAGCATCGTGGACAACAGCTATTTTCAGCAATGAGAGTCCAGGCAGTGGAGAAGAGGCAGCCACATCAAACACGCTCTGCTTCTACCCACCTATGTCCCGTTTCATGAACGCATTTAAGACTACTTTGCATGATCACTTAAAAAACAGAATCCAATGTCAAAATTAACCTGGTTTCTTTCTGATCTTGCTATGAATTATTTGAGGAATAGATAAGGAATTTAATCTTTCAAAAACTTGTAAGTGCTGGATGCAAAAATGTATAGCACCATCCAGGATGCCAACACAAACTTGCTAATTTATCTGACTGAAGCAATCATTATCGCACTATCACCGAAAACAAATTACTACACTCTTGAAAAGTATCTGTAAAAATTCCACTTCGTTAGTAACGCCAATGGCACACCTACCCAAAAAGAGTGGGGTTGGTTGTTTTATGTTTTGGTCGGTATCCAAATCAATCCCTGCACACTGCTGTAAGAAGGGAGGCTCTATTGAGAAAGAGGAGTCTGAAGTTATCTATTCCCACACTCATCCTGGACTATGTGTACCTATAAACCATACTGTACTTTTATCAGAAGTCACTACACGACGGCATCACAACTCTGTAGCCCGCGTCATTCCTCTTTCCTGACGCCGTATCACTGATTATTAGTCAACTATCCCAGAGGGACTCGGTTTCACTGGAGACTTAAAAAGAAACGCGCTGACTTCAAAGCTGCATGAGGAGTAGTCTCTAAAGATCTCCCGCGCAGGACCCCAAGTGCCACGGCGCAGCAACGCGCTGCAGTTCGAGCCGCGCTCCAGYGTCTGCACGAGGACCCCAGCACTGGCCCAGGCAGCGAGCACTGGSCCAGGCAGCGAGCACTGGGCCAGGCAGCGAGCACTGGGCCCTCCAGTCACCAGCACGCGGCTCTGAAGAACGTCTGTGGCCAGCTCAGTTGTCTGCTGGGACCAAAGAGGGGAGATCTCCTGTACCTGAGTCTGCCCTCCACTTGTGCTGCTTGAGGCCAGTAAAAAGCACGCCTCTGCAAGGAAGCAAGCAATAATCAGCTGCTTCACAAAAAACTCGAACAATTAATTAAATAATATTAAAAAGTAGAATAATATTCCAAGCTTTTACATTGCACTTTTTTCCCTTTCCCCTTCCACCTCTCTCCAGARCCACCAACTTGTAGAAAACAAAACAACAACAAACAACAGAAAAACTGCATCCATTTTGGTTTTTTCCCTCCCTAACCATGGGCTAAACAATTACACAATTCATTACAGGAGAGGGGAAAAATGAGATTAACATATTTCAAAAACACCTGAAGTGAAACGAAAGCTCTAATTAAACACTGTGCTTAAGGAAAACACGTAACTTCATCTCAGCTATGCTATGATTAATTTAAAGGGGAGATGACACTTTTCTAATGGTATTTTAATTTTTTTTAATCATTACAAGTGTGTAGTCGTGGTCCCATCCCTGAAGCRTTAAACACAGTTTACTAACCCGTATGATGAAAGATATAAGCATCTCCAGAGTTCTTCACAGCTGAATCACTAATAATTTAAAAGAGTAATAAACCTAACAGTAGCTATCATAAAAAATTAATTAGAAGGGCTGAGAGCACATCTGTTGCTTTTGTTACATTTTCCCTCCTTTCTGGTTCAGTTGTCTTTCCCCACGCTCTTTTAAACTCTTCTCAGGTTCTCAGGGCTGCTGCTTCTTCTTGTGAAGCCTTTTTGCTTCCTCACACTTCCCTCCTTGTTTCCTCCCCGTACTGATTTTTCCTTTGGCAGCTGTTATTACTAGTGTGTGACACAGACACTATTCGGCACCCAGCAGCTAGGAGGACTTGGACCTACTAACTAATGAAAACAACTTGCACGCTAAAAGCTTGAAAAGAGTGAGTTACATACAACTCATGCAAATAATGTACAGCAAATTTGCTACAGGGGAAAATCATATTGATTAAGGATCGTACTGGAACAACTGAGCTTTATAATTCACAACCAGGAGAGAGACAGAAATGGAGGGCAATTTAGAGAGAAGATGGGCACTCTATCCCTTGCAGGGACACAGCCTATGGAGGGCTTGGAGGGAACAGTGATGATGATGATGGTTCCCAGTTATGCCTCAGAAAAAAGCCTAAAATGCAGCAGGCTGTTCATAACGCCAGGCTACACACAAGCAAGATATCCTTTGATCTCATCACCAAGCCGTTTGTAGGCCTGATCAACAGAAGAAAAATTACTTCATCCAAAGTTTAGAACTGATTCATCCGAAGTTTAGTATTGATTCATCTTCTGTATAGACTACAGAAAACTCAATCAGCAGTATTTCAGGCGGCCAGGCTTAAAAGTGGTATTTGATACCCTTTGTCCTACACTCACTCTGAAATAGATGGCAAAGCATTACAGTAATGTGGGATTCATCTCATGTAACTTCATATGACTACAACATAAGTGCTAACGAGTGAGCTGGTCACTCTGTATCGGGCTGGCATTGCACCTCTGCATTCAACCACATCTTTAAGCTCCCTGTTCTTCTCTACCAACAATAAAGCCGACAAAGCTGAGCTGTGGATGCCTATGTTCAATGAAGTCTCACCACAGCTGTCACCAACAAACCATTTTTGGCCTAAACGAGGTCCCATGTGGTTCCTGCTTTCACCATGTCATGGTTTAACCCCAGCTGGCAACTAAGCACACTGGAAACRCAGCCATTCACTCACTCCCCCCCACCCCAGTGGAATGGGGGAGAGAATTGGAAGAGTAAAAGTGAGAACACTTATGGGTTGAGATAAGAACAATWTAATAATTGAAATAATAATAATAATAAAACTAATTGTAATGAAAAGGAAAATAACAAAAAGAGAGAGAGATAAAACTCAGGAAAAACAAGTGATGCAACCTCTCACCACCCGCCGACCGATGCCCGGCCCGGCCCCGAGCAGTGATCCCTGCCCCCCAGCCAACTCCCCCCAGCTTATATACTGAGCATGATGCCATACGGTATGGAATATCCCTTTGGCCAGTTGGGGTCAGCTGTCCTGGCTGTGCCCCCTCCCAGCTTCTTGTGCACCTCCTCGCTGGCAGAGCATCGGAAGCTCAAAAGTCCTTGACTTGGTATAAACACTGCTTAGCAACAACTAAAACATCAGTGTGTTATCACATTATTCTCATGCTAAACCCAAAACACAGCACTATACCAGCTAGTAGGAAGAAARTTAACTCTATCCCAGYCGAAACCAGGACACACCATCACTGGGCTCACACTTTCTTAAGCACTAATACCCAATTTCTGCAACAAGGAAACTTCAGTTGGACTTAGTATTTACCTAGGCTTCTAGCTAGTACCTGTGCTCTCAGGCTGTCTGAGCTCTTTGCAGAATAGGATGAGTTTATGTTTTGCAAAACAAAAACTGAAGAAAAGCAAGATGAAGCAACACACGTAAGGTCAGATAAGGCATCTGAAGTATATTCAAGAAGAGAAATCAGAGAACCAGTCTGGCACCTAAAGAAAGTTTTTGTGACTTCACATTTCTCTCCAACTGGTTGCAAAACGAGACAACCCAGACTGAAAAGACACATTAAAAAACCCTCTACTACAAAATAGTAATCACTGTCATCTAGTAACAGCTTAGCAAAATAAAGTTATTCTATTAATTCCTGAGCCCAAAATATTTCATGTATGACAACAACTTTTTCCTGCTTTCACAACAATTTTATACTATATGTGGAAAATAAACCTCAGGAAAAAAAAAAGCAAATAAAATAATGCMCAATTTCTGCATGTATTGCAGTAGCAGGAGAAAGGACAAGGTTATGTTATACTTTTTCAAAAGTGTGCACTGAACAAATCRTAAAAATACATGTTTCACTGCTAAGTCGCAGGAAGTTACCTATACTTTAAAATAAACTGCCATAGATGCTGAACAAAAGGTTTGGCAATTCTTCCCTACAGAGGCACCCATCTATTTACATCTGGGAGTGCTGCCAATAGAACAGCTACCAAAAACTTCAAAAGGTTCACAGCATGAATAGCAAGCCGCTGGCCAAAGGATTTTATGATATGACCAGCTGTGTAACACCATACTGAATCATAGACACACCACCCCCCAAAAAACACAAAGAAGGGACGTTAAACTTATTAAAAAGCTGAAAAAGAAACCTAAATTCCTTAAACTAATGTTTTCTRCAGGGAAGTATTTTTAACAGGGCAAAAAAAAAAAAAAAAGTACTGCAATACAGCACTTCTTTAGGAGCAACTCTAAGCAGTTCTTCCCACCAAGCCTCCTTTAAGCCCAGTGAACTTCTCTAGTTTAAGTCGCAGCCAGAGCTCAGCCACTYTGTGATCAGAACGCTCTGCTTTAATAAATGGCTCCCCTAAACTCGCTTAGGGAGAGAAGAGACATGAGTCAACAGAGGAAGAGAGGGATAATGTTTCTGTTGACAAACATTTAACAATTGGCAACAGATAGTAGGAAACAGGGACAAACGAAAGCTTGCCAAATAAAGTTACACTGGAGGAACAAGGCTCCTTTTTGGAGCAACACTGCCATTCTTCATAGATCCCAGAAAAATAGCTGAACACACTTAACCAAAATAAAAAGCTGTAGTTGTTGAAGAGCAAGGCTCTGCTAATCCTAATATTTGTGGTGACGTTTCTCCCTGCAAACCAGAACGGGTCAGAACTCCTCCGAATCAAATTACTGCACATCCTTTGCCAAAGAGTCTGGTTTTGGTCTCAGCAGTCATACACGTCTCAGTGTTCACACAAGTCCTTCTGAGCTACATGAGCAATTTTTTCCCCTCATCTTACGACATTTCTGTAGAAAACATGCCAAGGCATATGTAGCGTCTTGGTCAGACTCCTTATTCAGGAAAGCCAGGACCTCCACTGTCTGCTTACGTCCTGGAAATTTAGTTCTCAGGGAGCGCAAACAAAATTTGACTGCAGTGTTATGGGTGGACAAATGTTCCTCCCCAAGCAGCTATTGCTATTCCAGCTTCCACCCTCCCAGATTGCTACACAAGMTCCAAAGGGAGCCAGCAGCAGCCTCCCTCCTCCAGACACGAGAGGGGCTGAGCAGAACAAGGCACCCGGGCCAGATCCAAGTTCAGCTCCAGCTCCCCTCTCGCTCCTCCCAGGGCCGTACAAGCGTTCCTGGGGGGAACCCCCCGCTCACGCCCCCGCCCACGGGAGCCCCTCCGGGCAGCCGCCGGACCCGTCCTTACCGCAGCACCTTGCCCACCGCCTGCAGGACCATTTTGCAGCTTAATCCGGGTTTGGGACTCTGGGCGAGGACGGGCCGTTCACCGGGGAGGCTGCAGTGATCCCCGACCATGGTACGGCGGGAGCAGCGCGGCGCGGCCGAGCACAGCGGAGCCGGGGAAGCGGCCGGGGCGCCGGTGGGCACGGCACGGCACGGC
>JASVER010000044.1:548216-599984 GCA_030449065.1 Oceanodroma leucorhoa
CCGCCCGCCCCGCCCGGCGCTGCCCCCGCACCGGCCCTGTCAGGGCCGCGGCGTGGGGCCAGGGCACCGCCCCCGGGGCCGGGTTATACACCCCCCCCTCGGCCCCGGGCCCCGGGCGCCGGGCAGGGCTTTACAACGCGCTTCAGAAGAATGCTGCGAGGAGCCGCGGGGCTGCGGCAGGTCTGCAAGCGGCGGGAAGCACCGCGGCCCCGGCCCSAGGGAGCCCACCGAACAGCGCTGTCCAACACCAGCACCGCCGTCAGTGGTAAGATCCTCTGCCACGTCTTTTGGCAGCCAAAAAGTAAGCACGACGAAGTAGATTTGCTAGGACGGTGATGCTGCGGCACACGGGGCAAACGCGCTGCTGTTGCTGCCGGCAGCACARGCCCCGGCCGTAACGGGGCCAGGCCGGACCCCGGGTGAGAAACGGGAACGACGACGCCCTTCGCGAGCAAGGCTTTGTATTGCGCTCTCAGGACCCCGTGACAAACAGGGGCACGGGCCAGCCCCAGAGCAGAGCTAGGTACGTTCTGCCAGAAACACAGTTTTACACAGTGAATGTCAGCCCGGCAATGACATCAAGACCTTCATCAGAGGGGTTCAAACACAGGAAGGGTGAAGAAGAGTAAAACCATACACAGCGAGAGCCATCCTGCCGTTATGGACAGAGTTAAGAGCAGGCACTTGGGTAATGGTCCTCAGAGGGCGAGTGATTAAGCAGTGTCCCCAAACACGAGGTCCATTATGACACACCAGTTTTACACGGAGAAACCACTTTGCCATGAGTTTTCCTAACAGACCTTAGAAAGGCACTATACATCCAGCTCCTCAGCCACACCACGTAACCACCACTCGACACACACCTTTTGGACGGCCAGCTGTGCCCACAGCTTGCTGATGTAGCATTCAGAGCCAAATCGTAACAAAAAATGTGATGGGTGTGGCATAGCATGACCTAGAACACAAAGCCCGGAGGACATCACTTACTCTGACGCAGTAAAACCTGACCCGTGACATCTCGGAGAAAACAGTGGTTTTGCCGTTTTAGGTACATCTGCAACACCGGCTGCAGTCGGAAGGGACAGTTCCCCAGACAGGTATTGTCAAGCACTCCAGTTCATTTACTAACAGGCACCTTCCCCTGTAAACAGAACACCAGCAGACTTGTTGAATTAAACCTAGCCCAAATCATGCCATTGCTGCCGTCACCAAGCCGGCATCACTTGGTCAAAGCGGGTGGGAACGTGGCTGCTGTTTGCACAAACCCAAGGAACCGCAGCCACGTGATGCAACTTGGGAGGAACAACGTGCTGCTCTCAGCCCCCAAGCACCTACCCAGGCAGCGGTGCTTGCCAGTGACGCGCTGTCTTTTAGTCGCACGCCCATGTTAGGCCTCCACATCCTTGTGAAGCAGGAGGTATTTTTATTCCCACTCTCCAAGCMATCAACTTAAGGCAGCGTTTTAATGACTTCACTGATAGCACACAGGAAGCCTGCAGCTGAACGCCACCCAGCTTTCCACTCTGCGGCCCAGTGCTTCRTCCAACCCTTGAAAGACCTGATGCTCGCTCGATCTTTTCCCCAGGTAACAGCGACTCGTCACAGTAACATTAAAAAGTGACAGTCCTRGAAAATGGAGGAAGGATACCTGCCAAGAGGGCAGTTGCCCTCGTTTCGTTCACCAGTGAAACCTGCACRGAATTTTGTTTGTTAAAAAAACACCCTAAAAACAACACGCCTGTAATATAAAGCAGCCTAAGTTTTAATAAAAGTCTGTCTATCCAAAGTAAATTAAAGAAAAATCCAGGGGTCAAACCAAAATAAATATAGCTCTGTGGTGTTACAGTTGTGTTAGGAAAGCTGGCCTCTCGGTGACTCTGATGCCTAAACATTTGCTCTTCAGAGATGGAGCTTCAATGATCTCACACAGGTTAGGAACTGATGCTCTGATGTTAAAACTGACAGGTCAAATGAAATAAATTTTTTAAACCTGATATCTTTTTACTTTGACCCAGATAAATGACCCACTTCCCTACTCTGTTAGCTTCAGCATCAAACCAGTGCTTTCCTTTCCCTTTCCTCAACCATACATCTCCACAGSACCCTCTCCAGCTTTTCCTTCACCTCTATCCGTTTTCCTTCATTCAAGCAGCATCCCCTTTTTGGATCAACTGYATGCTACAGTTTACCTGTAGTACTGGATTTTATGCAAGTTGTAGGAAAACCCAGCAACCCAATTTTAAATTTAAAGTCAATTTTAAATGCTCCAAAATAATAAAAGTGAAACCAAGTTATTATAGGAAGCACAACTTAAGCACATACACTTTATTTAGATGCATCAACACAAGTAATTTAAAMCACACATGCAGTATGGATTCTCATACTTTAACAAGATTTAGAGCACATGTGCAGATGCAGATGGATTTACTTGAAAGCTGCTGCATCCAGAAAGAGCAGTACTCGATCTAAAAGCAATGTATTTATTTGAACACAGCCACTGGTCTGGTCTCTCCGTATGCATATTCTGAAGGATGCATTTCTGCACTTCCTCAAGGGTGTGTCTTACAGCCATCCAATATCCTGCCTATTTACATCCATCGGTAGCTTCTTTTTCACTTCTTCCTCAACATCCTCTGCACGTAACAACTGCTGGATCCAACCTTAGCACAAGTGTGCTTCAGCAGTGGCAAACCGCTTCTAGCRCATCCTTTACCTACCAACCAGGCTTGAAAGATCATGGAGTTGTGTATTGAAATCATCACTAAAACGTTAACAGAAATATCTGTGCATGGACCTACCAATAGCTTTATGACTTGTATCGGTCCTACAGACATGTCAGCAAAACAGCCACATCACCTGTGGCACAGAGTAAGGGCACAAAACAGTACGCTGGGAAGAGGGGAGCCCCATTCCCCACCACTCACACATGACTAYATGTGCTTATAGTACACTGATGGAAAGTTTTCTACATTTATCCCAACTACCAAGCCAAGAAATGGTATTTATAAATTTTATGAATAATGCTTTGTATTTATAATGATGTTATAAGCAGCAGTAACACAATTACATATTTATTTGCCCCTTTTAGGGTTCCATAAAAATTCAGTGTAAAGCAGCCTCCACAGAGATGTATACTAGTACCCAGAGGTCTGGCAAAGCAAGCAAGTCGTATCAACCCAGACAAGCAAACAATGTCAGGAGAAAAAAAAAATCATAACCATTATTTTGATTAAGGTACAATTCAGCATTTATATGTACAGAAATAAGGCCTTGTAACATCAGATTGTGAAGCTCTGTTTTAAATTAAACTGAAGTTTATTGTGTGTCCCTGCCTGACATACGTTTCAATTTTSCTTGCTGATTAGCCCTTTTGTTTAACTTTAGCGTGCCCTGCTACCACGTAGCCAAGTACCCTTTCCAGTTACCTCACAGTGCATCCCCAGGTCTCTGGAACAACTTAAAATCAGCAATGAAAACATTTTATCCTTTAGCTTACCTCTAAGCAGTATTTATACTGAGATTACATTTCCTCTCCATTTTGTCATCCTCACACAGCAGCAAAGATGGCACGAGCAGCTCTGCTCCGTATAGACAGTAAAGACATGGCTTTTGCACAGAAGACAGACTGAAGTCAAAGTTGTTTCAGTCTCAAAAAGTGGTTTGGAGGTGGTCATACTGAAGTGGGAAATAAAAGATTTCAGGGGTATACTTTCAGATCCACTCTTGAGATAACAGCAGGAGAAATTGGTCTTCCTGACCACACAGAGTGTTGTGATACAGGCCTTACCAACAGTGGCCACACACATTGCAGAAAGTTTGTGCATAAAAGATTGAGCTTAAAAGCAGCGCATTTGTTAAGTGACAAGATGTCTACATTTGCTGCTTTATTGAGAGCTCTGATAACAAGAAGTCAGTGTCTATCCTGCAACCACCACCTTTAGCTTCATCAGTACTGTGGGGTTTTTCTTCTGCAATAGGCAGAGAGGAAAAAATGGTACATGATATTCTCACCTAATCCATAACACGAKAAACAAACAATCAATTGCAGCAAGAACAGCAAAATACCTCAAAATATCAGTAAAGCTTCACCAGGAACTCCAAAGAGTTTATATTACGGCATTTTGGAAAAGATGCACAAAATGAGAACAAACAAGGGTTCATCAAGTATCACTTTACTARAGAAAAATAAAGGAAAAAGGAAAGTGAATGCTGCTGTATGTACCAAACAGAGAAATCGTGATCTCAAAGCTACTGCATTTCTGGCGTGTGTGTAGGCACATCTATTGTTCTGAAATCCCCTGAAACTTCAAGTTAAGCCAAGTTCATCAAGAAGTGTGTAAGGATGAGAGCCGAAGAACATGAGTGTGTTGAAGGAAGCAGCAATAGCAGCTCAGCAGGAGGTACTCAACTCTACCAGCATTGAACAAGTGCCCGAGAACTATTAAGAAAGGACGGGATGGTCACACTCAGACTCTGCATGGAGAAGTGATGTGAAGTAGARGGCAGAGTTGATTTTTATCGTCTGCATTTCAGTCCGTCCTCCTCAGTCAGCCCACCTYAAGTGACAGAAGCCCTCTGCAAAACACACAGTGGCAGGACACTTGTTTTCCTGAGCGGCTGTTCCAGGCGAGTTCGTGGCAAGTAGGTTCTGAGTCAATGAATTGCCGTGGAGTTGGAGAGAAACATCAGATTCRGACCTTAGTTTGTAGTACCCCTGAAAACTTACCGCTGTTCTTATTCTGAATCCTGGGCAAGTTCCAAGGTTACTGCATTCTGCTTAAAGTTCCCCCTGCTTTCAACTGAAAAGGTTCTTTGCTTTCTGCACTAAGGTGGTGTATACCATTATATAGCACCCTATTTCAGTGACGGATAAAGAAGTCCCTATATGGTACCTTTCGTACATAGTTCATTCCAAAATAATAAAACATCACAATAACACAGCCTCAGGAGGCAGAGAGTCTTTCTCTTTCTCGTTTGCAAAACAATATGCTTGGCACAACTATATAAAGGAACAATAAACTGGAAAATATTTGCAAATAAACAGCTCAAATCTATCACCCTCATAAACCTGTCTTCCATATAGACAAAGTTTGCTGGGCAAAGGSCTAGCAATAGCTCCAGGTGACACTGAAGCTCAAGCGACAGGCAACATCTATCTCAGAGACGATGAAATCCCTGTTGKTTTTTTTTCTTTCAGTGGGGGATGAGTAGAGAAGAAAACACAAACAAGTAAAGATGTGCCTGTGAAGCTAATGCATTTATCATTCTGAGTGCCCAAAAGGATGTCTTTCGACACATGCATCTCAGATTAAGTCAGAGGAAGAAGTCTTATTAAGCAGAGTACCTGCTGATAGGATGCATGGGGTGCTCACAGCATACTGGAAAGATTGAGATGCTTAATTTATACCATTGCAGCCTTTTAGTGCCTTCCTAGAGATAACACAAGTGAGAATTTAATCCCGCATTTTACCATTCCTTTTTTTTTTTCTTGCCCTAATTTTGAAGTTTAACTAGGCTGCACTCCAGAGAAGCATTAGTGCAATATGCATGTCATACAGAAAAGCTAAAATGAAAGACTCCTGTTCTTTTCCTTCTCTCCCCCAAATACATTGGACCTCAAGCTTCATATAAAAAGAGGTAAAAATTCTAAAACTTGGCTAAGAAGTTCTCCCCAGGGATTGTTTAACATATTCAGAGCTACTTGCTACATATATACAGAACTCTCCCTGTAAGTTTTACAACACAACTACTGTTTTCACAGACTTGGGTAAATATGGCATGGAAAACAAAACCCTAATTGCAAATTGGCACAAAACTCTAGACTAAGGAGTCAAAGGTGTAATCAGCACAGGAAAGGAGGGTATCTGTGTCAGCACCGCGACTGGCCAGGACTATCTGCGCTTGGGTGGGAAAGGCACAGAAGGAAAAAGGGGAGATGCTGGGAGTGAACTTGCAGAGTTTTCCCAGACAGATGGAGAGCCGCTAAGGAAATACAAGTTTCCCTCCTTCTTGGTGCGAAGAATGGCTTCATTTCAGTACAGCAAATGATTTTATCTGGTAACATCACGTTTAGATGACAGCATAAGGGAAAAACAATTCATGAAATAAGCGTGAAATTTATTCTAGGAGATTTTTCTCCAGGCATGCATTACAAAATATAACACACACAGCTTACATTATGTAAGATGAAACAGGGGAAACTATTCATTGTAATTCCTGGCACTTACAGAATAATTCCTTAGCTACTACTTCTAAAGAGCAGGACCACGAAATCCAGAAGTCACAAAATTAACTTGGTTCACACCCAGACCAGTACACATTTGCATTCCACATGCAACTCAAAACACACATGCTGCATCCGAGCGAATCTGATTTCTTAATACCTCGCAGGCCTCGCACAGATCAGAGCGAGAGGAGGCCAAGAACTGCTTCTGCCATGGAAACAATGCCATAAAGCACCTAACTTAAAACCTGAAATAGTTCGAATTTATGAAACGGATGAAAACATTTCCAGCAGTCGTTCAGCCTTGCAAAGCAGTGTAAGTCTGTTTGCGTTGCAGCAGCTCAGCCCAGAGGAGGGGCCACTTCACAGCTCTGAAGTAAAACCTGTTTGGTCAGCGCGCATGYGAAGGCGTGCACTGGAGATGGACACAGGGCTACAGAGACACTAACAAGTAGTTTGTCACAGCGACTCACCTCTGCTGAAGTTACACGGCTGCATTTCAAACAGTCATGGAAGTAAAAGCATGAAGATCTTGCCTTTGAGGAATCCTCAAACCTAACATACCGCTCGCTGATTAAGCATTTCAAGCCATTTGAAAACATTAACAGTTCTTTTTCAGTACGTTAAATGAGAGATTTGTGAATTTACTGAAAAAAAACTTGACATTTTATAGGACAATTCTTGACACTTGGTTATAGACAAGATGTTACACACAAGAACCCRTAATATTCTCACAGCAGCGCTGCCTTGGGTCTTCGCTGCACTTGCCGCTCTTGCCTATGTGGGAGCTCGGCTGCATGTGGGACRTACACTCAGGTAGGCACAGCCACACCGAAACGCACAGCGTAAGTAACCTGCTTGTAATTTTCCTAAAACTTGTTACAAAAATATAGCCAGTTTTCATGCTTTGATTTTCTGATAAATAAAATGGCTTAAATGCATTCACTTACCCATTTGATGTGAATCTCACACTTCAATGATAAAAACTTCAAGCATCTTACAAAACCCAATGTGATCGTATGATTTTGAGATCAACCCTCTCCCACAAATTCTGGACAGATTTGGACAAGAAGTGGCAGGATAATACAATTTAAGATTAAGACTACCACACACTTTTTTCAGGCACTGCACTAACATATGCTGGAAGGACACTGGTCTAGTTCAATAAGGAGCTGGCTAGTAAGAAAAAAGAAGCCTGTATAGATAGGATTGTTGGTTTTGTATCATATTCATTGTTTCTAACTCACACTTCTTCAAAAGCAAATTAAGCTAGCCACTGAGTGAAATCATGCTAGGAGTAAAAAAAAAAACAACTCAAAGAACACTCAAAAGAGTAAAACTTATGGAATATATCACTTCTCTATACAAAAATAATATACACCACAACTGCTTGAATTATCTCGAACTATCAGAAGTTTCCTTTTTAGGCTCAGAATATTTGAATACAATTTTTAAAAAAAACCCTCCTGGAAGCGTACAGAGGTCATGAGAAGGTCTACTTATGACAGAACTGCCTTCCAAATTATGCCTAGATTATTGCTTTACAGAACACAAGTATTTTTATTACTGTGACATGCTTGCACTGCTGTAAACCCTGGTTAAGAGGCAACCATGGATTACATCTTGAGAGAAAAACACCATAAAATAAACTTCTACGAACCCAAATCTCATCTGATCAAGGAAAAGGAAAAGAAATGGTAGAATGCACAATGAAAGAGCCCTGAGTTTAAGCCAATCATAGAGGARAAAAGACATGGGTTTAAAAATAACACCATTAAGCACAGATCTGTCTTTGAGCAACACYGTTGTATACAAAGCTTTTGCGATGCTGTCTTGCTTAAAATCTCCGTTTTTCCTAGAATTTGTTCTATGGCTAGGTTTACAGCTTTTCCCCCATAGTCCATTACAACTCTTGAATGGATGTTTATTTACTAGGAAACAAAGACAAGCACTGGCTGACAGAAGAGCTTTGCGGTTCTGGTTAGACAAGATTGCCATTTGTCATGTTTTAGTTATGCAATAAGAAAATTAGCCTTGCCTGCTCTCAAGCACGAAAAAGTCACACTTAAGGTACCGGACAGAAACTGAGGAGAGGACACTACTGTGTCTACCAAGACTACTCTGCATGAGCTTTGCTAAATAAGTCTCTATCCCAATTCCACAGCCAAAAAAARGTAATTACTATAATCTACATTTTGCATGCCTTGTCTTGCATACATTTCCTAAACTACTTGCTTTCAGGACTTTGTCCATATCAATATGTACTAAGACTAGGATCAAGGGATGATAATGTGATACTATCATAATTCCTACTTAGCTACTGAGAAATATCATTACTATGAACGTGGCAAAGATATCTTTTTCAAATGCTTGACGAAAATTGCTTCCTGCCTAGGAAAAGGCCCTGAAGTTGCAGTGTGACTGCGAGCTTGCACAGGCGGGCGAGTGCCAGAGGAGAGACGGAAGAGGGGAAGGACGACTCCAGCCGTCTCAGGAGTCCAACTGCCACTGCTTCCTCTGAGGTGCGAGTGAAATTGAGCCCCTCTCTAAAGCAAGATAAATATATATCAAATTTTATCTATAAAATTTTATCTATATTCAGTGATACACAATACCTGAAGTGTTTTACCATTTTTCTAGGCTGCTTATTGGGGAGATGAAAGCGAATATTAGAATATGTATTCATCCTGCATCTTGAGCTACTTCTGCACTTTAAAATGCATCAAACAAATGTGCTCCAATACACAGTTTGTGAACCTTTCTCTTTCGAYGTTCTGCTCTAAAAATTATTTGAAACTAGGGAAAATACATTGTGTTCTAATATGCAAATAGCAACTTCCCTGTATAATTATAGTACATTTTGCTGAGAAATTGCATCATGACTAGGATACTACCAAGAGGACAAACATTTAACCACTATTCTTGGTTTGTTAGAAAATTTTTCCCACATTACATAAACACGTACACACCCRCACATGGGCAGCACCATCAATCTTTTCATTGTTTTTACTTTAGTAAAGGAACAGTTATTTTTCATTTCAGTAGCTTTATTTTTGTTAGTGTTATGAAACTTTTCTCCTTCAGCTTTCTTCACTATTATTCYTCCCTTGTCTTTACTGCAGTTGCCATAACTTTCTATAAGACAAGACCATAAAACAGGAATAAAAAAATGGCATGCTGATTCCAAAATAGCCTTAAAATGTCAGTAAAAGAATTCACTTCTAAATGTGTATTCAATAGGAGAGGGGATTGTTGAGGAGTTTTTCCTGATGTTTTCATAAAATGGATAGGTGCGCATCTGACAAAAGAAGAAATAGGATGTGTTTCTAGTTCGCACGCATTAACCAGAAGCACCAGGGTCAAAACATAGCAGATTACTGAAAATATCATCTAAACTTTACAAGCTCTTCCACAGGTTGGCCAGAAGTATGAACCATGCAAAATTCTTCTGAACGGATGCAGCCTTGTATCGTTCTACTTGTACCCATATCTCTGTCAAAGAGTCAGCCAGCTCAGGGTAACCATACCTGAGCAATAGTCACATTAAAAGAAGACACAGAACAGTTAAGAAGAAATTAAGCACTCAGAAACTAACCTTGGTATATCGATTTGCACTCCATATTCAACCTTCTGATTATACTTCAGAATTCAGTTTTTCACTTCTTTGGCTGGAGGATGGTAAAATACAGAATATAGATTCTGCTCCCGGTTGCTCTCCTACAATGCACTGTGCTAAATCTAAAAGAACATRCGATTGCTGTCAAGGCTCCAGTTCTCCGGTCTTCCCAATCCAACCAGGCTGTTAGATATGCATACAAAACTGATCAGCTTCAAAAGAATTTATRTGTGTGTTCAACTGCTATATTAAACTGGAAATTAAAAGGTTGGATCTTAACCTCTTTGAGAATCATGATCAATATGATATCAAAGCTTCCTCAGAGGGCCAGGGAGGAAAGGGGATGAGGGCATGGTATTTTAGCTCTACAGGGTAGARGAAAATCTTAATTTTCTTCCCGATACATGTTCTACATTTACACAATGAACACATGGCCAACTAAATGCAAATTTTGAAAAGAATCCTTTTATAATAAAAAAAGTACAGTTGTTGCTTTTAATGAGACAACATTCAAAACACATTGCCATTGCTGTTTCTGAAAGTAATAAAATATTTTATTCCACAAATTAGGCTTTGCTTTGTTTGCATATGCAAGTGTTCATGCATATTTGGAACCTGACCGCAACTATACTGCTAGCACTACTGCTTGTACGCCTGTTGACTAGCAATTCTTGTACGAAGTATCTTTCTGCTTGCCTTTCCCTGTGACCAAATTTATAAAGAAACTGGTAAAAATCCACCTAACTGAAGTCAATATCCATATCCATCACAATTTGGGTGCATGCCAAAACACCGAATAGACACAGAAGTAATACCACTGAGAAGAGGGGCCCTGCTATCGATCAGCCGAGCCCCGACAGACGCCCATTGCCCTGTAATCCCAGGCCTCTCAACAGCCCTCGTGCCGCAGCCCCTCAGCTCCTTCTGGTCTGCCTAATGGAGGGGGAAGCGCTAAGCAAAGACTGTCTACTTCGTACACCAAAAGAAAAGGGACAGGAAACTATGCTTCATTGTCCGAAGATTCAGTAAGTCCTTCAGGGAACAAGCCTCCTCGCAGAAAACTAACTTTTAAACCACCAGTTGGAGAAGGAATAAATCGGCATGGATTCAGCTGTTAGGAAAATGCAGGTAATGTACAAGCTCCTCTTATTTTTCGCCTCATAYGACTATTGCTCTGTCTTCACCAATAATGCTTTGTTGGGGGACAGTAGGTTTAAAGACAAGACAAAATATACAATACTTATCACAGCTTAAAATTTACATAGAGACAAGATCTGCCAGGTAGGTACAATCAGCATTGCACACCCCTTCCTGGCATTGACTTCACCTGTTTTAACCCTCTAGATAAACTATATAATTGTGTCCCCACTACRGTTTTCATAGCTTACATATTCTAATTATTTCACAATGAAGACGTGCTTTTTTGATCCAAGAAGATATTTTGCCTACACAAATACAGCACGCTAGCGAAGAGCGGCTGCTACTGTAGACACAGCACTTCCTACGAAACCTGTGCTTTGCGCACACATTTTAGAAGTCACCCCTCACCCATGCCTCTGAGCTGTCCAAGTAAAACAAGCTATACTGGTAAAAAACACATTTTGCCTRTAACTACACTTGACTTTCTTCCAGTGCAGGTGTACTCTCAAAAACCTTCACACCCCAACCAACAACGCCAGAAGACATTTGGAGCAGAGACAAAACGTACGCGGGTAACGCCCAACCTTTCCACCGGGTGATTCAGCCGTTTCCTCCAGTGGCACGCTGGGCTCGTACACCACAGTACCTACCCGACGCTTCCCTGAAAAGCCTGATTTACTGGGATGGCAGMAATGACAGACACTGCACGTGCAGGGGACGATGCTCCCGCTCGGGAGCCCGCAGAAGACAGCAGCCCAGGCAGGGCGGCTGCCCCTGCCCAGAGCTCCTTCCCAGGGGCAATKAGGTGCAGGCCACGGAAGGAGCTACCAGAGCCGAGATGCTCGGGTACACTGTGTGCCAGCACACCACAGTAACCGGGGCGGTAGGCTCTGGGGTCAGACCCAGCCTTCAGTTCGTGTCTGCCTTCCRTCTAGTTACCCCTGTAGTGAACCCAAAGCTTAATTAGCCTAAAGCACACCTTCCAGAAGGGCATCTGGTTTTAACTTGTATATCTGACAAGAAAGAAAAATCAGTTATTTTGCTCAGTAATCTGTTTCGATGGCTGATCACGCCCATTGTTAAAACGCACGTCCTTTGAATATTTGAAACCTCCTAGCTTTAACATCCATTTATGTTTCCAATTATGATCGTTATCCTTTCTCTGTTAAGATTATAGCTTTCTTCTTCCCCTCTTTTTTTTAACTTCATTAGCTAGATATTATATTCACCTCTTGACCTTCTGAGAAACTAAAAAGAAAAATCTCCGTATGTCTCTATTGGAAATCTTTTTTCCAGTCTTTAAATACCGCAGGTCTYCTCTGCCTTTCTAGTTTAGAAGGGATCCAAGTGCCCACTCAAGACAATGTAAGCACAACTGATCAAAAGATCTGGAGCTGTTCTTAAAAACTTAATAAGGAGGAACAAGCACACAGAACTTTATCTGGATCTTCATTCCCCAACAAATTAAAGGACCATTTTTCATTTAATAATGTTGCAAGTTTAAAATGTTTACGTTTCTAACGTTTAGAAATCCAGAGAATATTTGCATCCTAAGACAACAGAAAGAATGCTAGTACTCATTATTTGAGCAAGGAAAGAAAAAAATAACCTGTAAAATCATCAATTTATTTACATTTTCTAGACAGAAGAGCTATAAATATAATATAGCCCTTGTTTTGTAAATATTTAATCAGCTTAGTAACAATTAGGATCATTTCATCCCACACAGGTTGCACTACCTTTGATTAAAAACCTCAAGGAGAATAAAAAAGCTTGTTTTTCTTGTAATCCATTTTCTTCGCTTTTTCACCCACAACCATGGAGGGGGGGGCGGGGGGGGAAGCCACAGCATCATCATTCAAAATTAGGTTGTAAGAAACAAATGGAGAGCACATGGCAAAAACGTTATGTCCTCTTCCACAAAAAATTAGCTCCTTATCACTGCATTGCTTCCACTGTAATCCTTGAATACCCTTGAGCAAAGAGCAGTATTGATTCAAGTCAAATTGTCTGACCCAAGGGACTGTGTAGAAAGAAGCGGGGAAGATGACACAGCCTAAAACCTGAATGAGTATGTCTTACCACCTGCTAATAYGACCAGTAGTGCAGACAGCCACTCAGCTCCACTTCACTGCCTGCTGTCTCCAACACCTTCCTCATTCCCCCTCCTTATACTCAGAAAGAGCAAATGCRTCCTGCCATCCTTTACAAGGAACATATTCAGAGAGCAGCAGTGAAAGACCCCAAAACAAGTTGTGCCCCCCTGACTCCCTCAATAGTGTCCTTTGTCTCACTTCAACAATGCTACTTTTAACGTACAGAACTCAGAAAATATATCCATCCATACCTGAACTCGCTGAAAAACATTACCCGCCCTCGCCCTCTCCATAAACACACTCCATATACTTCAAGGATTGTTGGGTTGCCTGATGGATGCGAAACCCAAGGCTTAACAGAATGCCATTATGCAAGTCAGAACTTGCAGRCATTTCCCAGCTTCAACATGTTACACCTCTACTAAAAGTGAAAGCTGCAGTTTACCCTCTTTAGAGCTTCATTTTATTGCCTCATTTCTAATTCCAGTTAATCAACTTCCAACAAAACTTGAAAGCCCATGCCCTCTCACCATGCAACAAAGGAAGTCAGACTGTCCTCCTGCACTGTACACATCTGCTTTTGTACAACTTCTATTAGCAGATTGTTGCTTAAGAAAAACAGACTGGCAATGAGAAACAGATGAGCAGCTAGGGGTTTGTTCTACGTGTGYAACCTTCCACAAACAGCCTTGCACTTCCATGAAGGCAACAAATGTCTGCTCGGTACAAACACAAATATTAGATAATCCAAAAGCTGCAATGTTGTTCAGAAATCAGCTGAATGGATACAGAGAAATCAAACTAGATTGACATTCAGATACTCTAAAACTTCTAAGTGAWTTTTTTTCATTTCTAAAAACCCATTTACAGTAAACTAATATTTAAATAGTGCTTGTGCAATCACCAAATAAAGGTCATCAATCCCTCTCTTAACAGTGTTCTTTAGGAGTTTACCAACACAAAATGCCGGTAGGATCTTCTGAAACCCTCTGAGGGCATCTTTTGGTGACACAGCTAAGCCACTCTGTCAGCTAGCTTCTTCAGAGAGGATTATTCCCATTCATTCCTCCCTGCCCAAACCAACTGGAAACGGTGCATTTTCATAGGATTCGTTTTCTGCTAGTTTAACCGTGACACGCAGCTCACCATGGAGCAATTTCAGAGTCACTGGATATACAAGAGAAACAGCAGAAACCCAGCGAGGGATAGGAAGTCCCTTCCGGGGGAGGTTTGCCGCTTAGCAGGACYGCTGAACAGCATGCTTATGCTAATAGCTTCACACATGCGCGTGCAAAGAACAATGCCCAGCGTGTGTAACTACATCGGTTCCCATAAATGAGAGTGATAAGACTGTATACAGAGAAAAATTACACTTGTTCCATTGTTCCACGCTGCCAGGACCTGGTGTTAAGTACCGCTGTAGGAGGAAGTCAGAAGTGCTCCAGAACACAGGAAAACACTCGGAGAAATAAGGGACTGGGACTTGAGACTGGAGAGGGGCAATCCAAGCGGAGCTGTTCAGCGCRCACTCACGTGTCAGCACACAGCTCGAGGACCACGGTCATAGATTACCAGAAGACAATAATCTCCTCTCAGTCTTGCAGTTTTCTGACCACCCTTTGAAGGATCACTCTAAGCAATAACAATAAAGAAAATCAAGCCTGAGCATTATGTCTGAATCCTGAAGCATGTATGAAGCTTGAAGTATGTATTTTGGGCAAATAGGTAATTACACTCCTAAGGATGAGATGAAGCATGCCCTTCAAGAAACACTTTGTTTATAAGTATTTTTTTAATCCTTAGAGAGGGATCTGTTTTGAAATTGCATTGCCATATTCCAGTATGTACTCACAAGTGAACAGACAAACTGCAATTATTTTTCAAGAACATGACAATGAAAATATTTAGCCTGTATTGCAATATAGTTTGTAACACACAAACTGCCTCATCATTATCATACTTACTCATGATATAGGGCAGATTTRTTACGATAAACTATCCTGCGCATACAGAAGTGGAAATTCACACTTCTTATTTCCTATTGACAGGGTCATGGCAGTGAAATTGAAAACTTATTAATCTATCTAGATTTTCAATACATGTAAAATACCAAAAGCTCAATTTATTTATTCAGTCCACTAAATTTCTCCAGAACAGTAAGAAACTTTCCCTCCCACCAAATGCCCTTCAGAACCACTACAGCTGGAGTGCGAGCTGATGGACAGAGCAAAAGCAGCAAACACACACAACGTAACTCCTTTCCRGAGCATAACAGAAAAAAGGGAACTGATAGTTCCACAACTGCTTTCTGAAAAACCCAAAACCTTCCTTTTCGTTCTTGACCCATTTTTAGGAGAGCTGTGAATTATTCAYAGACCTCACTAATACACAGTGATGCACTACTACTTGTCCTGTATTTGAGCACTGCGATTCCACTATGGATCACGTACTGCATTATTGACTGCAAACTTCTCCCACRGAGAGCAGAAGTACGGGGTTTATTCCTTAAAAGGAGAGCATAAAGAGGAGATACGAACTCAAGTTGTTTGAAGCCACCTCTATGAAAGTAAAATTATTTTTCTAATCTGTACCAGTGGAGTTGACTTTAAAACAGCAGTYCCAGTTTGTACTATTTTAAATCAGGATGCACAAATATGAATTAATGCTCAAAATTTAAGGTGGGARAAGGCTGGAGCTACTTTTGTTCACATAATATAGGACAGAATTGGAATAGCCATCAAAATCTAAATTAATAGACTTGATCCTGGAGAGACAGAGCTGCCACACCTAGACTGATATCCCTCTAAACCAAAAGAAAAAAAAATTATTCTGTTCTTCTCCTGTATGTTTTTACTGTTGTTACAAATTGATTAGCATTGCACTTGGAAAGGGCCACAATTACTTTGTAAGTGGCTTAGGCACACATTCCCTCCCTGCCACTGTATCCTCTGTTCCTTGCAAAACTCACTCTTCAAAGCTTAATAATCTGTGACAAAARCTAATCCATAAAACTGAAAATGAAGGGTTTGGGAAGAAATCCTGCAAGGAAATGGGGAAGATACTGACAATTTTTCTATCCTTCAAAGATTGGGTCAAAGCGACAAAAACTACCCATCCAGCTCTTTCTATCACCTTTCGGCCCGTCTCTCTCTCTCCTACACCGCTGAGGGTAAGTCCCGATGAGAGGGACTGCGGTAGCAACGTGCCATTTTGCCAAGGGTCCAACTAAGGAACTCGCTGCAGCCTTCAGCTGTTTGCAGGCTCACGTTTAGGCTGGCAGCTGATGCGGGTATGTAGTCACTGCCTGTCTTTTGTTTTTCAGAACAAGGAGAAAACACATTTTTTCCCCTCCCTTGTCTGGGAAACAGGAAATAGATTCTTACAAAGGCTCTCCCACATACAGACTGGGCAGGAAAAAGGTGGAGTTTGGCAACATTAAGATTTGTTCTTCAAATGCAGACCAGTAATTATTCTAAGGTAAGCGACAGGATGGCTGGGCTTAGTAATGTTTACTCACCCTGGCACTGCTGTTTTCRTATGTATTTATGTTTCACACAGACTTACCCATAAACGTAAAAATCAGTTATTTTTACCTGAGTTTTCAGGTGGTTAGACCCTTGCACAGAYTTTATTTACCTTTACATAAAGGCAACAAATGCAAAGAAATATGCCTTTTTAAATAACTGTACGAGTTAATTAGTTCTTAAGCTCCTTATAAAGTGGCTAGACATTTTTATCCCTATTTTATAAATGAGACTATACTGTTTCAAGTGCAGAATATAGCTCTCCAGAGCACACAAGAAGTTCTACACCTCTACTTCAAAACTGTAAGCTGGTAGCAATATTGTCTTTAGCTCAGGGGAAAAAAAATTCATTAGGACAGAAAAGTATGTGGGTTTTCTATGAATGTCAGTCATCTGATAACTGTAACTTGTATGTCTGGAAGGACAGATCTTCTTGCTGATCGCATGTATTCCGGGAACTTATATTAAAAACTGGTAACAGGGGAAAAATTAGCATGAACACAAAGAAGGCTCTCCACTGAAAAAAATCCTGAGATGCTGGTTTGAAACTACCCGTGTATGAGCTACCGAAAAAAAAAAAAATAATCTTGAAGTAACTTACTAAATCCAGAAGTTAAGTATCTATCTGACAGGTTTTTTTCACTAGCCAGAGTGTAAATGTTTCTGTGACCACCTACATCAGAAATCCAGAACCTATTTTATATAAGCACTGTAAAAGGCCTTTCTAGCCATTGTTCGTGGGGAAAAAAAAACCCAGCCTTAGGAAAAAAAATCGAAAAGTGGAACTGTAGGAGCAGCTGTGGATGACACAGAAGATGCTGAAGGAATACAATCGTGGTTGCCTATCCTCACAGTGGGTACCAAGAACATATATATAGTTTGCGTTTTGTTTTTATATGGAATGCCCTAGCCTACTTTTAAAATGCAAAATTTTGCATGAGTTTACCCTTCATAACATGCTCTAAATTCATTCTAGGCTTAGAGCTTTTTAAAAGCTTTTCATCATGCAGGGATGGCACAATTTGGTAAAAACATTAACTTTTATCTCATTTAGATCCCAAATTGGTTATCTGGCAGAAAAAAAAAACTGGAATGTGCTCAGTATCCAGCTCTTTCAGAGTTTATGCTGCCTATATTAAGAAAAGCTCTAATGTTCATGGAGTGCTATTAATCAGCAGCTCCCAAAATGGTTTAAATCACATTTTTCTTTCCTGTAGCAWGTGCCTCCAACATAAATTTGCATAATACGCCTGTACCACATATTCCTCCATCATAGMATACATACCACGACTTCCAGCTCATGCCAGTGCAGTCCATGCATGTACCCTGACACATCCCCTCTGTCAGTCCCCCTCCCTTCCCCTCATGCCAAAATCCCCCGCTTTCTATCCATTCCAGGAGTCTGCACACATGAAAAGACAACCCAGCTAGTTTTCCAGCTTGTTGGCCGGAGACAATGGGCTCTCCTGGCTTGCTCTTTGCCATAGCTGCCTACCTTTTCTTCTCTGTCTCYTGAGTCTTGGATCCCCTTGCGAGGACAGCGGCAAGGAGCACACCATGCGGTTGGCTCCCACGCTAGAAAGGGGACCGGTCAGGAATTTGGGGCAGGCAARCTCTGCAAGAAACAAACCACTCCCAGCACAGACAACCTCCTCCGGCATTACGGCACAGGGTCCTGCACCTAACAGCTCTTACTGCACTGCTCCAATGCTCCCGGCTTCCAGGTCACCTCGGAAAGGCATCAGCATTGGTTTCAGAGTTCAAGGCATTCCCCAGAAGGAATTTCATACCCTGTGGCTTGGAAATGGCTACAGAAAGCTATTAAAAGGTAATTTTCTGATCGCAAAAGCTTCTCTAAAACAACAATCAGCCCTTACGCAAATCTGCCCAGTCCCTTCTATGTCAGACAACGGGAGGGAAACCAAACAAAGCGAATGCACAGTACTCTTCCAKGAAAGAGGTGTTACAGACCTAGAAAAATAGCGTTTTGAAAACAGCATTTTTTGTTTAAAWCATACTCTAGAACACAAAGAAAAAGATCCCTCATGACATGAATGGTCAGTACAACCAGCACAAATAAAAGAGAAATGCTCCTTTGGCAACGTGGCTGATTTTATGCACAGTAAATGCTTGGGTAACTCCAGAGACCCCCAGTACCACCTGGTGTTGTGCAAGCTAAGATGCAGGGCAGAGCTCCAACCGGCCTCCTCTGAAGTCATCTTTCCCTGCTTGATTGCATCACACACTGAGTTCGATATGTTATCCACCTTCACAGAAAGCATCCAACGTCCAAACTGCTTAGTATTAGAGCACTAAACTGGGTGGAAGTCAATCTCTCTCAAAAAGCCATATTCCAACCACTGAGAAATCAAATTATTTTAGTGAAAAGATGGAATGAACCTGCAAAGAATCTGATTTCTTTCAGTTCCTGAAAGCACCTTAATTTGTGCTTGTTGAGGTCAGGCTGAACAGTCTTTTAGAGCTGAAAAAAAAGATTATTTAATAATCTTAAGCGTCGTGAGAGTCTTGAGCACATTACAGAACACAGCATTTAACCCCATATTTATATATATAGTCAACRTTGTTCCTCTTCAGTGTTCTATGAGCCATCACTCATTACCAAAATCCCTTAACAAGCTCCATGAAATCAAATTATAATGAAAAAATGATTAAATTCCCCTCAGAAAACTGCCATGTTACTGTATCAAGAGTATACTCGTAATTAAAACTGACTGGGAAAGCAAAGACTTGTCTTCGAAAAGAATAGGTTCAACACCTTTGAGTAATGTAGCTGCATGACTGCCATGAAATCCAGCTCCCAAGCCAATCAAACCTGACATTGCACATGAAGTCAGCGTGATGCTGTCAGCTACCGAACATGCAGCATTAGGTTCTCCCCCGCCAATGCACCATGCTTGGTTATCTTTAGCATCCATTGGCATTGCTGCTGTTCTCTCCCACACAGAATAAGTTAAAGAACTCRCATTTTCTTTTAGCTGAGCTAGCAGCACTAAGCAAATTGCTGGTTCATCCTGCAWCATTGGCAGGACAGAGCTTTGGGAATGGAAGATTTTAAAAAAAATCWTTAAGAGCTTTTGCTTTATTTTTCTGTCTTAACTTTAGAGCAGACCGTAATCAAGAGTCCCCTCAATACAGCTATGAGGAAAGAAACCTCAATTTACATCATCATTATTGTAGGTACGGTTTGACAGCGGGCAACGGAAGAAAACAAGCTCCCATTCTATTTTAACAGAAAGCTTGAATTCACTGAAAAAAGCTTTTAAAATGGTTATATTTAATACATTTGTTCATTATGCTTTCACAGTAATATCCCATTAAAAAGCTCTAGTCCTCAGAGCWTCTTAGGGGGTAG
Source organism: Oceanodroma leucorhoa (assembly GCA_030449065.1). Lineage (NCBI taxonomy): Eukaryota > Metazoa > Chordata > Aves > Procellariiformes > Oceanodroma > Oceanodroma leucorhoa. Next base: position 568,189 of record JASVER010000044.1, read on the forward strand.
AAACAGAAATAAACTGTCCATTGCATATCAGGCTACTGAATCTGCAATTCACARTAACTGGTGTAAAAGTTTAGAGTTAAGTTACTGCCCCTAATTATTATTAATGAGCTAGAAATTGGGATGTTAATAGTTCTGGTGTACAACAGAGAAATTATATGGCTACTTTTAGTGGGCACTTCTTACCCTGCATATATACTACCTTCATTATAAGCCCTCRCCACACTACATACTCCACAAAGCAGTTTACTTGAGGGGAAGGAGGTGACATAGAAGGTGCCAAAAAAAAAAAAAAAAAACCAAACCCAAAGTTAAGTGTCTGAAGTGTTTTGTTGTTCCTTTTTCTGGCCCCAGGTTGTTAATAGAACGTCTTTGTAATACTCAGATCCTAATATGACCATTTATCACCACCTGATATGCTGTATAAGAGCAAGGATGACAGTTTCCTTGAATTTGTGCCACAGCATTGTTTTCTATCAAGAGGTGCGACATTTCCAGTAAGTAAATATATACCCTATAGGGGGAGGAACAAAACAAAAAAAAAAAAAAAGGGAGAGAAGAATACACACACACGAGACCTGCAACAGCACATTATGGAGTTCTGAATGAAATCTTTGCTTCTGGTAGAGACTAATAAAATATTTGTGAAGAATTACTGTTAGCTGCACATAGACAAGCTATGAGAATGAACATATATTCCTATAGGTTATTCTTTGATTTAAATATTTCCAAAGGGTAGCAGACTAACTGATCAGGCCAGTTTTAAGACTATGTATTAAAATGAACATCTTTCTATGTCACAGCCTGAGATTTTATTTCTTAACCACTTTTTCACATAAAAACAACAAGGATTTTTCTGACTAAAATATCATCTGGCATAAAGTCCTACAGTTTCAGAATTACATTACAAGATTATTCTAYACTATATGCTCCACTGATCTGAATAACTGGCTGATCGAGAGGTTACCCCAAAAAAAAACATTTTATAATTAAATACTTCTTTTCTGTAAGTCATCTGCAGCATTCACCATGAATTCACCCAGTTCCAAATCCATATTTGGGAACAGCTCTATTAATATAACAACAATGACTCACCGTGCAAGTTCTAATGCAATCTTCTATTTAGAAGCATTATATTTATAATACTTTCCCCATATAAGGCTTACAGTTTAAATCTTTACACATACATTGTTAATGAATCTAAAAATGCTTAAACTACTTTTGCCTGTTCACACATGCARAAAAAATCCCAAAGAAAACATATGTGAGATCATAAATCTTGTGTTGTAGGACAAATGCTACCAGAACAGCCAGGCTGAATATAGAGGACAACAGTTACAAAAATAATACCCACAATCTCTATAAAAGAAACACCATTCCTGAAGGTGATGATTAACTCATAAGATTCAGAATTACAATTCTAGAAGTGGTTTGGTATTTTGCACCACATTTCCATCTCCCTCGCCTTGGCAAATGTACTGTTCACCTTCTCATGTAAGGTGGACAATAGCAGGACTGCCCAGGATACATAAATAATACCAAAATGTGGTGGGATTGCTGCAAATGGTAAGTTCTTGTCACCAGACGGTGACCGTGAGACAACTGTCAGCCCTACTGCTTGCTTTCAAGAGCCTTGCATTCATCGTCACTCTCCTCCTCCAGCTTCTGACGGCTCCACACCTCCCCGGCTCCTACAGCAGAGGCAACAGTGAGGAGCGAGGGGTCTTCCTCAGGCAGAGCCCTGGGAAGAGCTCAGCAACCGCAACCTGCACTAACGAACCTCCAAGGCACAGCGCACGCAGCAGCGCTCCGAAACAGCCAGCAGCCCTTCCTGGCTCCGCTGCTGGCTGGGGGGGAAAGGTGCTAGACTGAAATCCTGTCCTCATCACTTGGCTATGTCACCAAGCAGCAACGTGATGGCAAACACGGGGTGCAGGGGAGTGAAGTGGGAGACCTGGGGGAAAGTATTTTATAAAGGCAACTTCTGCTGTTTGTGAATGAGAGCATTTCCCACATTTTGCTTGTCCTCAGAGGCTGTTCTCCCTCTATACACAACCAGCAGTCAGAACGTCTTCAGAYCTCAGTTCCATCCAAACACACTACTGAAATGTCTTCCCTCCATACACTGCAGTAACCCTCCTCCTCCAAAAAAGATCAAAATAAGGGGCATTTTAATGACATGTGAGAAGCCACCTCACTTCGTAACTGAAGCATACTGAATGAAAATCAGTCAGCTTCAGAAAATGGAAGAGCAAACCTGCAACCAAGTTAGAAATGAGCACAAAGGGCTACAGCTGACCAAGAAAGTACTAAGATCACCTCGAGCCAGGCAGAGTTCAGTCAGCAGTGCTGGCACACTGCGTCTTGGCTTGCATTTTTTGATACCATAAAGCATTCTAAAGAMGACTCTCCAGAAATGGATTCCCAATCCAACAAAAACTGAAGTGGATGATCTACATTTTTTGCCCTAATCTGATAAATCTGTGCAGTGCTTTCCAAGGATAACAGTCTGTATTGCTACACTTAGATTTTTCTCTTTTTTCATTATAGAAACTGTGGTAATTTGGGAGGACTGCAAAGCAGTTCAAACAGCTGCTTCTCCTCAGATAAGATATTTGGGTGTTCATACTACTTCTGTCTGCCAGATGAGCTATTTCAACAGGCTTTCATGAGCTGTTTGTCACATCCTTTAATGCTATTTTTCCTGCAGCTGCAGCAATACTTAATAAAAAAGCCTTCTGAAGGAGACTTATTATGCTCTTTCCGATTTCTACTTTTTTGGGCAAAACAAAGATAAGATACTACTTTTTCTCCTTGGCTTGCTTTGCATCAGTACAAGACGGAAGCTCACAAGAAAAATAAATTCTTTTTCAATTTCAGTGCTTGGCTCGAAATCAAGACTCATTAGTTTAAAGCAGTGGCTTGGAACAGAGGAAACAGATCTTGGGTCCAACAATATTTTATCAGAGTCAGTTGAGCATCCATTAATCATTACGACAATCCTAAGTATTTTGTCCCCGTCCAACTTGAATTTGTTTCAAGGCATTGGTTACTTCTGCCTTTGATTATATATAATCACCTTCATGTACACATAGTCCTGAAATGAATGCAGCAAAAAAGTATCACCGTGCAGAGCAGAACTCAAAGAGCATTTTCAGAAGGGCCCAGGGCAGCACTGGGCAGGAGAAGGGAGATGTCAAACTATTTGAATTCTCAGTTGAAACACCAACATCACAAGTTAAACACAAACTTTTCAAGAGGGTTGAGCAAGTGCTCCTCAGCAGCACAGGCACTGGCTGAGACACTAGCTGCAAACACTGCATTTTTCAAAGCTTTCATCCCTGCCAGATTTCCGAATGCACGATCTAGCTACGTTCCTTTGGCACTTAAAACTGTCTCAGGAAGACATGCCACACAGCAGTTATTCCAGTGCAGAGTCAGGTACAGTAATGATGAGAAGATAAAAATTATTTAATTAACATTTAAACATTTTACTTTGTGCTACATATTTGTTTCAACAAATAGCCTCTTGTACATGCTGTTCAGTTTCCATCACCGTGAGTCTGGGATGGCTGCTATGCAGGAGTTGCAGAAATCATTGCTTAGGCTAACAGTCGCTGTGCTGGTTTTGGCTGGGATAGAGTTAATTTTCTTCATAGTAGCTAGTATGGGGCTGTGTTTTGGATTTGTGCTGAAAACAGTGTTGATGACACAGGGATGTTTTCGTTACTGCTGAGCAGGGCTTACACAGAGCCAAGGCCTTTTCTGCTCCTCACCCCACCCCACCAGCGAGCAGGCTGGGGGGGCACAAGGGGTTGGGAGGGGACACAGCCRGGACAGCTGACCCCAATGACCMAAGGGACATCCCACACCATAAGGCGWCATGCTCAGCATATAGAGCTGGGGGAAGAAGAAGGAAGAGGGGGGACATTTGGAGTTATGGCATTTTGTCTTCCCAAGTCACCGTTACGCGTGATGGAGCCCTGCTTTCCTGGGGATGGCTGAACACCTGCCTGCCCATGGGAAGGGGGGAATGAATTCCCTGTTTTGCTTTGCTTGTGTGCGCGGCTTTTGCTTTCCCTATTAAACTGTCTTTATCTCAACCCACGAGTTTTCTCACTTTTACATTTCCGATTCTCTCCCCCGTCCCACCGGGGGGGAGTGAGCGAGCGGCTGCGTGGGGCTGAGTTGCCCCCTGGGGTTAAACCACGACAATCATCTTCAGACAGTTGTCAAGTTTCTAAACCTGCACTGATCTAGAAAATATTGCAGACCAAGTGTACGCTGCATGGCCTTGTCAAAATTGCCATGCCAAGCAGAAGAGAGTGATGAGGCATCATGTAGCTCACTGACCAGGGTCATCAGAAGGGCAATTTTACCTGGTAGAATGTTTATCAGTATATCTTATGATATTTGAAGCAAGGTCAGCAAGTTGCCAGCTGTCCAAAGGAGCTCTTCACTTCTACAATTGCACGATCTACTTGACACTGCAGCAAAGCTTTCCTACAGTGCACATGGCCATTGTGAAGGTAAACCAGCATGGGCACGGTTCTGTCTGCACCACTACAAAGGTTATACGAATGCATAGGCCCATATACATTATGATTTTAAAAGGCACAGGAAGCTTAGATCACACCACCAAAGTTCAAGCTGCATATTTGTTTCGGGTGGGTTGAGGTCGTATCTTGTGAAATGCATGCTTGGATTTACACCCTTCCTTAAGCTTAAGTCATTAGGAGAAAGAGAGGAAATAGATGTGTAATAAACAGTATTTGTTATATGACACCTTACCGGTGTGCAAAGACTTATACTATCAGTAATTCCAAATGCTAAAGGCACAAGAGAAGACAAAAAAAATAGCATTTGCAAAGAAAATAAATTGATGCTGAAACAATTACCGTGCCAGTGCATTTTTCACTGTCAATAAACACAGCACCAAGCAAATAAAGGGATATCTCCCAAGTTAAGATGACCTTCAAAAGAGATCATTTATAAAAAGAAACTTTGCAATGCAAAGAAATATAATCARCACACTGCAGGTTAGCACATAACAGCAAAGCTGACTTAACAATGTTGTCAAAAAGAGATGCTGTCAGGTAAGATTTTTACCTCAGTCTCAGCAACATAAGGTAGGTATCTTAACTCAGTGTTCTCTGATGAATCTCAGGACCAGAACCCTCTGTCTCCACAAGCATGTGTAACCCTTACCCGCTTCAAAAAGCAAGAGCAAACATGCTCATGTCCAGTGAGACCTGCTCAAATACCTGTAAGTCACTGTTTCTAAGTGAATCTCTGGATTTTACATGTGTTTCCAGTTTATATGTGTACAGTTCTTACACTACTATCAACTGAGGTACAATGGAACAGGAGAACGGCTAGGCAGGGGGAGCTTTTTGCTGGTATTAGGTTTGAAAACATTTTCAAGTTCTTAGCTCCCCTTGCAGTCTTCCTCCTCCTTTATGAGTTTACAAGTGCAATCAGAGCCTGACCAAATCATACCCGAAGAAAAAACTAATTGTTGTGATGACTCTTGCTACAGTTCCTTGTTTACAAGCAAAATTAAAAACAAGAATCAAGATTTTCCTGAAAACTGGATCAAATATCTGCAGTTTTGGGGAGTACCTTATGATGCCAAAGACAGATCTGTTGGAAGGAAAAGTGAGCATCTTTATGCAAAAGATGCAAGGTTCTTCACATAACCCCTATATCCTAGAAATTGGGCTTTTCCAATCACCCTTTTTGGTTGCCTCATCCAAGATACCAGCATCATCTAAACCAAAAAACACTATCTAGAGCTTGATAAACCAATCTRCGAGAACTTAACGAGTTAGGCATGGCTTATTTACTTTTTAAGAACATCTGGATACAGTATGTAAGGAGAATAAGAAGTTGCACTTTGTTTTGAAAGTTGAGGGTTTAAACAGAATTCTTGTTCTCCCTCACAAATGCTGTTACACCCTTTAATGTGAACTTCCTGCAAATTCAATAGCTCCAGTTTATAAGATAAGATTCGATAACAGTAGGAAGGTGCCAAGCAAAGTGACTTTTGATGCAAAGAATTCCCTCCTATTGCTCTTGATGCACAACTTCTACGTTTTAACATTATTAAACAGTTAGCATAACACCACGTTGTCGGATTCAGAGTATACTTGGGAAGTTTATCACCATACTCTGCAGTTACATCTCTGAACACGCTGATTATCTTGAGGTACTCATGTTTGGCAGTACAAACCACCTCCTTTTTTTTTTTAATAAGGGAAGTCAGTTTTCATGCACTACACTGTAAACAGTAATCCCATGGTAACAATGTCCTCACCATGTGCAGGTACCTGCTGCAGCAATGYTTGTATTTGCCCTACAACATTCCACCCCAGTGAGCTCCCCTCTCCCGAAGTGACCTGCSTGACAGGGCGCTGCTCCACCTGACCACTGGAACACACTGTCCCAAACAAAAACCCCTGAAGATCAAAACAAGCCTTTCTGCTGACATGCCAAAAGTTTAGGCTAAACAGGAAAACATACTTGAAGCTCTTTTTCCATTACCTTGCATTATTAAACCATCTAGGCAAGAGATAAACATAAAAGGAATTTCTTTAATTAGATAAATTCACTCCTCAGCATCTGTTGTTTAATAGAGCAAAGCACATCAGCATGTTAGAATCAGATAATACTGGAGTCTCCCACAAACTCGCAGTTGAAGTTTCTTTTTCATGCAAGCATTTGGGTGCCACTGGTTTTACTCACTGTAATACAACACTTCCAGTTAAATGCTTGCAGTAAAATGTAATGCCAGGTATGCACTGGGCCACAACAAGTGAAATTCCTTAAAATGATTATGCAGCATCTTGCAAGTTAGAACAAGGCAGAACAGATGCACAGGGTGATCTTGCACAACTTATTTCCCTGAAGTTCTACACCATGCATTCATTTTTAATAAACCTCAAATCAATTAAAGATTGTGCTTCCCGTAACTAAAATCTAAAAAATTCCTTTAAGCAATATCCATTATGTTTTGCATTTCAGCACCATTTCTTAATTGACTCTCTAAATTAAKATAATCTCTCAAAGGGTCAAAAACCTCTGCCAAAAAAACAAGTTAATGCTAATATATTCTTAACCTCTATCTACTACAAACTCAATCCCATTGAGTGACAAATTCATCTTACAGCTTAAAACCAAATACTGTAAGATAGTAACTTTCAATTATGTTTGATTTTGTATGCAGTCAGATAATGGAATTTTTATTACAGTTATAAAAAAAAGTTAAGGATAAGCCAGGGAGATGTTAGCATCCATCTACTTTGCCATTAAAAAACCCTAATCCAAATCTAATTTAAAAAAATTTTTAAAAAATCAAACTTAAACATATGTTAGCAAAGCAAAGGGCCCTTCTAAGTGTCATTGTGCAAGCCAGTGCACGCAAAAACAGTGCAGACCAGGTGAACAACACTGCCAAAATATTTCCTATCTGATCTGCCTGCACTGCTATATGCCTCTCTTGTGCAGAGGTTGCCAATCAAGTGCGCAACGGACCGTGATTTTAAAGCAACTAGGCAGTTTTGGGCTACTCTGCATGCTTGTACTCTGAAATATATCTGGGCTTTTCAGGGATGCTGCACTAAGCCAACTGCACCATGAAGCACTTACCACAACTCTGACTCAGTACATAAGGTTAAAAGCAGCAGCAATGTCAAATGACACTCCAAGACTAACAACTTTCTTCATTTGTCAAGTCACCTGCCAGGTGCTAATAAACAGTTAACACAGCGCCGTGGCAGTACAAGTCCTCTTCTCTTCAGCTATGCTGTGCTGAGAAATAAAACTTACACTGTATGAAGATACAAGGATCTGCTTTAGTGAAATCAAATGCAATTATAAAAAACACTTTCACCTGAAAATTCTCTGTAATAATATAATAATTTTCAATTATTACAAAAAGATGCCTTAAACAAGGAATATCTAGTTAGTTATCTTCTTTACAGTAATGGTATATTCTCTGTTACTGAGAGTATTTAACAGCAATAAAAAAAAAAAAATCAGTATTTTTAAAACCACAAAACTAGTAAAGTAACTCAGAGTAGTTTTAAGTACTTGAAACTACTTAAACTAAATTTTTAGACAGACTAAATTTAAAGTCATTTGTATTCCCTATCAGGGAGCATCACATCCAATGAGTTTAGCTCTTGTTTGTACCAAAAGCACAGGGTGTTTGCTGGCAAATGCTTAAAATAATTACCACAGGCATCYCTGGGAATCACACAGTTCCTACTGCTTTGGTGGTTTTACTGAGCAGATCCACCTCGTTTTAACACACAGACAACTCTAACCTGCCCCCACAAAATGCACATGCTTTAAAAGCAAATCTAACAAAATGTAGAAGAAAGCAAGCTAAATAAGCTGCACATTTCATATGCTGCGATCCTCCAATCTTCTTGAGACAAAAGACTTGGTCATTATTTCATGTACCCCGTCACTAGAAAGAAAAATAAAGGCTTCCGTTTTCACGTGGCTTTAATGATGACGATTCAAAAAGAGGATGCAGGCTCTTTCTTACCCGTTTAGCGTGTATGAACCATTCCTCTTGAGTCTCATACTTGCAGATAAGAATCTTAGGAAAAAATCCAGAATGAGGTGGTTCGTCCTCTGCTAGACCAGAATACAGGCACCTGTTTGGTGGTTGCGCTTTTTGTTCACCAGGGGATCCCTTTCCCGTTCCTCTGAGTCACCGGCGAGGAACAATGCGAACCCGCCACGGGCCACGGCGCAGGAAGCCCCGGGGAACCCGCCTGCAGCCAAACCAGAGCCTGGAGGTGCCAAATCTCCCCAACACCTCCGACCAAATCTGGGAGCCCACCAAGTAGCAAAAATTCACGGAGAAGGGGTTTTTATAAAATACCTTAACTGCTCCCGGCATGTGCAAGAATAAATCTWGCAGAAAGCTCTGTTTTATTGGTGAGCTGCTCTCCTTCCAATTAGTCTGAAAGCAGCTTCAGATCTATTCCCCCCCCCTCACGAGCCCTGCTGTGACTATCACTCAAGTATTCAGCACTACCCTCGGAGCACAAGGCGACTAAACAAGAAGCCCTAAATAACAAATACTCAGATTTTTTCCATGGTTTTTCTCCCCCTAATATCAAGTTAAAAACTACACATGTGGAAAGGGACACACAATGAGTGGTTAAAAGGTTTATTTTCCTTGTACAAAGTTAAAAACAGGCAGATCTAAAGTCACRCTCGAATGCTACAGAGAAAAATACCCTCTAGCAGTCCAGTCCTGGGCAGGCTGCCCTGCATAAATCACACGATCCGACCGCACTGTCTCCGATGAGGCTGTCTTCCTTCCCTTTCTGTTCACCCTACCATTCCCTGATAGCTGTGAACTAAACAGCTGCACAGCTTAATGTCTGGACCAGAGGGGTGAATCCACCACACAAAGCAAAAATGACTTCAGGTAATTGTTGACCATTTCCCACCTGTGAGCAAATTGACACTGACTCAAGTAAAAAAATCACACGAAAAACATTTTACCAATGAAAGTTGAAATGAGTGTCACTTGTGGCCTAGGTGGAACTACTCTAGGATAATGGRAAAACCGTATGCTAGCCAAATATAAAGATTAAATATTCACTACCTAAACAGAGGGAAGCAATGGGTAGGGTCCCACAGAACTCTGGCCYGAGTACAATATTATTCTGTATTTTAGTGGCCCAAATATCTGAAGACAACACGTTTGTCAAGCTGAATTTTCATCTTGATCCCATCTTTGCACTGTTCTTTCAGATTTGTCATCTGAAAATTTAACAGTTATAGAAAAACAGCCTAAAAATAGGAGAATTGCTTAATTTCTTTCTATGTGCCTGMGTTTGTACAGTTAGGTATAATCAAGTATACCTGTATAGGGACTGATTAGATCACAAATGTTGAGAGAAAAAAGGGTCACAATGAATTACAGGCTGAAGARATCAACAATGTTGTACTGTTGATAAAAGGCAATGAGACTGAGCTGTACAAATACGCTGCGTCTGCAAGACAGAAAGTAATTCTCAGCATCTATGACACCTCACCTGGAGTACCATGCCCAACCCTTGGCATCCTAGTTGAAGACAGATGTAGAATTAGCTGGAGCCCAGGGAGCACCAAGAAGAATATTATTTATCTCACAGATGAGAAAACTGAGGGAGGAAAACAACATAACACCTTCCAAGAATGTAGAACACTGCTGTAAAGAGAAGGGAAACAGAATGTTCTTCCTGCTCTATCAATCACAAAGGGACTTGAATTAAGCAAGAAATAAACCAGGTTAGTATTAGATTTTTTTGTTCTTTTTTGTTTAGTTGGTTGGTTCGTTGGTTTTTTGTGTGTTTGTTTTATAAGTACAGGGACAGATTACAGAGTCTCCATTATTGCAGGCCTTTGAGATGATCTTGCTCCAGAGCTGGGGACTRACTAGGTGACCTCTACAGGTCTCTTTCCTCCCTAGCTTTCTATGATKTGCTTCCATTACTAGCTGGAAGAAAGAATGAAAATGGTGCTGTGTAACCACRTGAGGCAAACTAGCTCAAGTCGAACCAGACTACAGCATGCTTTAGATTTTTTTTTCCTCAAAATAAGTTATACTGGCCAGGACTACAAATAGGTCTGATACRTTACCACCACAGTGGCAGCAGCACTCTGCTTTTACCATATACATCACGGCAAAGAATTAGACTTCATGTCCTTCTCAACCATCAACTTTGCAAAGGTCCTACCTACATGCTGGCTGGCACCAGGGTCTGATTCTTCCAGTTGCTATGGTCAGGCCCCGCTGTCCCGCAGGAACGAGTGAGGATTCACTATGGCCACAGAAGAGCTAGAAGTTAGGTCCCTGCAGGCAGCYACCTACCAGCGCTGGATAAAGCGGAGACATGTTCTTGGAAGCTTATCAAAGAAAACTAGGATGATTTATTTGGTTAATAATTTAGAGAAGAAAAAATAGTTAAAGCTAATAAAGAAAAAAATTTACATAAAAATCATTTCTAAATGCTCTGCAAACCCAAAATCAAACGAAAACTTGAACTCGGTTTTCTTCTTGGAAGCAAAGATTTCTGGGGAAAAGTTTCTGCAGAGGTGGTCTTAAACTCAGGCTCAGAGTAAATCTGTTATGTCTTCAGTTTTAATTGAAATAAATCATRTCCCACTGAAAAGATGCATCTGACAGTTTAATTAAAGCATATATGACACTGGGTTTTTTTGGGTATCTACTAATTTGCATTGGAAGTGCAGCAGCAATATGGAACACAGGAGCTATCATGAGGTGGTGTCTTGATGACTGTTACTTAATAGCAATTGAGTACYATTGTAAACTGAGGAATCACAGTTTTTGTAATTTAAAAAAAGCAGACCTTTCCACAGCTTTTTTTAAGCTCCTTTCTGGATGCAAAATGTAAGCRATGTACCCACGGATTTTCTGAGCATTTTATTTTTACTGGGTACCTAATTTCTTAAAAATAAATTTCAGCATTCTGTTGCTGCAAGCAGCTGCTGTTTTTTCCAAACTCTACTTCTGCTGAAAGACATCAATGCTTTTTTTCTTTTTCACTTCCCCATGCTCTTTCAGGGATTACAGCAGCACAAGGGTATGTGTTCTTTAACATCTCCATCTGAAAACTATTATAGGAAACCAGCAACTAAATATAAACTGTCCAATCAGAGCCAGAGCCAGCCACATTGATGCTGGGATCCCAAAATGCTATCATGGACAAAAGARCTTACCACAGAAACACAGCCAAAGCCTACTTGCCAACACAACTGCTTCAGAAACAATGAATTCCTGCTTCAGAGAGGTCTTCTGGAGAAGCATGTTTGGTTAACAAAGATTAAAAAACCCTTATTTTTAGTCAACATGAAAATAAAGATTATAAACTCGCTGTAGTAGGCAACCCTATGGTGAGGCAATACTCTATACACATTATCTCCTGCAGTATTTTCAATTAGCTGCACCTAAAGAAATCCTTCTCTCCTCTCTCCCTACACGTACACATTCCAGAGAGCATACACAAGCTGAATCATCGTTACTGTGGTGAAAACACATGGGAGGAGGGAAAACATCTTTACATCTCCTTAAGATCCCTTCTGACAAATAAAGCATTCTTACAGCCCACTTCTCTTTTATTCCTTTCCCCAAGCAAAATCCATAAACTTTAGCATGGATTATTTGTTCCCAGGCTAAACATTCATCCAATTACTGCTCTGCTTCTGAGGGGAATTTCAACTGGACCATTTGGCCCAGTTATTCTGGACATTAGCTCAAACTACAGTTCTCCAGATAACAGAAATTAGTATGGATGATTTACCATTTTCAGCCGTCTCCCAGCCACTTTGTGCTTTGAAAACAGCATTAAAAGATCTGTTTCAATTACTACTAAAAAAAAAAATTCTCCATTTAATAAGGAAACATACATGTTAAGTAAAAAGCTGGGTACAGAAGAGAATAGCTAGTCCTCTACTACTTGGAAAGACTTACAGTACACTCACAGCTTAATTATTCATCCAGGGGGAGTTTTGCATATGAATGAAACATCTTTCTACATCTAAAGAGAAACACTCACTAGCAACCTCAGTTCTCCACATCTGCTCAGGAAAGAGAGGAGACGGTGTGCCCATATGTACCCCATTTTCCAGAGCCATGGCTTTTTCACAAGTGTTCAAGTTACTTCTACAGCATTTAGTGTTATTTTATACGTGTATCCTTCACCCATTCTCTCCAATGTTTTTGAAAAATCTATTTGAATTTGTCCCACTATTGAAGAGAACAATTTACTCCCTTTCTTCTGGAAAATACCCACTAACCTAATRCTTAAACTTGTTTTCTACTGTCTTGCATCATAACTTGCACTTAAGGGCTTGGCCAAGTTAATTCCCAAGATAACCAATGAAACACTGAATTGCTACAAGAAACAAATTTGAGTCTACTTTTCTGGTCTGATTATACACTCACAGAACTTTGTATTAGTTCAGATGTCACACAGGGCTCCAAACAGCAGGTCAGTCAGGTTCACTTTACTTCTACTTAACTACTTAGCTAATTCAGGCTTAATTTAAACACTGATATTAGAGAAAAAGAGCTTGCAGGTCAATATCAATCATTGCTGGATAGGGAATGAAAAAGTAAAACATGAGGAGAACAGGAAAATTGACTCTGAGACATAGCTGGAAATAAATGTTCTCCCCAAATTCTGCTAATTCATTCTGCACATGAAGATAACGCTGCCTCAGCTTCAGAGCTGAAGGGGTTTCTTTGCCAAAGCTGTAAAGAAATCCCATTTCAGTGGGGGTTTGGCTTAGTATTGAAAAGAAGAAAAAACCCTGTGTGGGGACAGTACAATGGTCAATATACAAATGAAAGCCATATCACATCCCCTATATACAAACAGAAAGCCGTAACACATGAGAAGTCTTTAATTTGCTGTTTAAGAGAAGACTTTTTTAATTTTTTTAAATGTATACAACAGCCAGTCCTGATTTAAGGCAAAGATAACAGCAGCACTGAAAGGGTTATTGCAAGCCCTTCATAATAAGCAAAACAGGACAGTGTTGGAGAAAGTTACAGAACTGAAATAACAGAAAAGCAATCCGCCTGGAAACGGAAAAGGGTGGGTGAGCAGTCTCTACCGGACTAGGGCAAAAGCCAGGGTTTATAAATTTAGAAAAAAATACACACCCACACAAAACTTCTCAAGTAAGAGGACGGGGGAGGGGGGGGAGAAAAAAAAAACACACAAAAAAACCCCAAACCAAAACCACGCAACATTTTATAAGGCCTTTATATAAATTTTGCCTAATCATTCTTAATGGACATCTGCCCATGGCTTAGTAGAGGAAAGACCAAGCTTTCAGCGTGTGCCAGACTGTCTGAAACACAAGCCTTTGGCACACTGCCTGCTTTGATCCCCCACTTTGGGCAGTTTCCTGGAGGTAGGTTTGGAGCGAATGAACAGGGACAGATCACTCTTTGGAAGGGCTGTCCAAAAGAGTTAATGTAATGCAAGTTTGGTATCAGACTTCACAGTGCTCGATGGCGTTATTCTTATCTTAAATGATTTCTAGGTTTTAAAAACAGAAGCAGCTAGACAGAATTTAATAATTAGTTTCAGTGTTAAAGAGAGGTCCTTACACAGGGTTAACAAAGTATGGTTGCAAAATAAATTTTTCAGCGAGAGGTGAAAGTTGCCCTGCTTCATGCAGATGGGCATTAAGACAAGCCACGTGGACAACAGTTATTTATTTAACCGCGGTAAATGGCTGTAGAGCATGAAGACCCCCATTCAGATCAGCCCCCAAAACTTTGTCCATCTCAAAGGAAGGCTCATGAAGTAACGTAATAAATAGTAAGAGAGGATTGATGTTCTTGGCAAGAGCAGCAAGCAGGTAATTTAGAGCAGGCACTGCCCCTTCAGTCCAAGAACAGGAAACAACTGTATGACTTCCCAAAATGCCCCACCCAAGAAGTCCCAGCCGGTATAAAAGTCTTTGCTGCAAAATTTAGCTAGTGATACAATCCAGGAGAAGTCTGTAAGTACCACAGAGGGAGAACAGGAGAGACATTTCTGAGAAAGAGACTTTAGCTAAAATTAACTACACGCGATCAGGCACGTACGAATCCCTGAAGCCTATAAAACAAGCAGAAAGAAAAAGTAGTTTTCTACTGCACAACTTGCTTCTTTCCATTTTTCCTTTTTTTTTTTTTTTAATAAATTTAGCTAAGTGGTCTCACACTAAGGTGCTAAAAGCTACAAGCAATTTTTCTACTAAAAAAGTTTAAAACTAGATTGGTTTTGTTAATAATGAAATAGTACCCAGTTTCCAATACAGAAAGCTGGTATTCCACAAGTAAAACGTTTGTTTCCTTTAACAAAGGAAAGGAAGGAAAATTCTTTAAATATTAAGAAAGGGCTGTAATTTTGGTCAAATASAGAACAAATCATTAAAAACAAGAGGCATCAGGAAATACAATTGGATAATAAGGGTATAAATTTTATAAGACAGACTGCATGCCATATATAGGTTAGTGAGTACAACAGGTAGTATGATATACAACAACGATATGCTTGGTCATTAAAATATTTCTAATTTGAAACAAATGAAAAGTGTCAGGCCCTTACTCTCTGAATCTCCTTTCAAACTTGATTATGAGCTTGCCTTTGCACATCCCCCCCAGTGTCCTCAAAGACTCATTCATCTCTTCCATTACTACCCTTGCCACTGCATGGACTGATGGGACTCCAGAATGCTCCTCTCGGACTAGGGTAAAGGACATTCACTCAAGTCCCAAATTCAGACTGCAGATGCAGATTCTTATTGCCAAATATTATAAATTTAAGAAAGTTATTTGCTTAAAAAGTTTAACATTTACACCTGCAAAAGAAGACAAATCTGCCAGCCACTAAGTCATTCTTTTGCAGTTCCTAATTCAGATGGATCTAAAAGATCTGTGCAAAAATGCTTGGGCAGGGAAACACTGATCAACTCGCTGCAATTCAGTATCCACTACAAATCTAAACAAACACTTCTGCAAGTAGTTGGCTTTGGCCAAAGGGATTATGTGCGGGAAATGGGGCTTGTGAGTAGTGGGCGTAGGACACCAAAGATTAGCAAAAAAAAAAAAAAAAACAAAAACAAAAACAAAAAAACCCCCACAACTGTAAAGCCAAACACATATATGACAGGAAGACAACTAGAATCAGCTTTAAACTAATTATCAGTTGCTGATTGGTATGAAAAGAGGAGAAAAGTGGAAAACTCGACMTTTCAGAATAAATTCTGATCATAAAAATTATCATCCTGCATATGTASAGTCACTTATCAGACATGCTTTATATACCTTCAGAGAGAAGACAATGGACTATCTCAAAATAAATAAATGCAATATTGTTTTTGCAGATTATTCTGTACATTTAAATTAATGCACATAATGAAACAGCTTCTCTGAAATTAAGTGCAGAAGGAAAAATAACCGTGCATGTCAATACACGTGCAGCAACATAAATCATCTGAACAGGGGCTTTCTAGGTCATCCTAACAAAGCCCTTGCCAAATTGGACTTCGGCTGCTGCTAGTCACGTTTTTACAAGACCTTAAATGTTCAACAAAAAAAAGTCCTTGTAGACTAACCCCAGGCATAACCCTAGTCATCTCTCCTTCAAAGAAAGGCAAGAATACTTTACCCCAGTCAGAGTCTGGACCGCGTATTTGAGGACATCAGAACATTAACTAACATTTATATAGCACTTTCTGAAATTCTTACAGCGCTTTGGAAAAAAGCCCTCAATCCCTGCAACCTGTGTCATCTCAGTGATTAAATTGTAAAAACCCAGTCATTAAATTATAAAAACCCAGGAGGAAATGGCTATAAAGTGGAGCAGATAAAAGGAAACGCTGTTTGGAAACAGAATCAAAATCTCACTGCTGTTTCTGTCTTTCTACATTACTGAGGATAAAACACGCAGGGTACCATCTGTACTGTGCATTTTCATCGTATTAGCTAAGGCACAGCAGTGAATGTGAAGTAAAACTCTAGTAAGGCCAGAATACTGGACTTCCAGTATCAGATAGCTGGTAGCTACAAATGCTAGACTCCCCAATACTTCAACAGTTTAAGGCCAGGAATGRAGAATCTACTGGTTACCTCATGTCTTCCACTTTGGTATCTCCTTTTCCCAAAGTGTAAAATGGCAATAATGACACTTCGGGAAGCCCTTGGACATCCAGAAACTGAGRAGATGCAAAGTCTAGGGTTTTATGAGTTGAAGTGACTCACGTAAAGCCAAGCACCAAATGAAAGAATAACATAACTCAGAAGTCCTCAGCTCTCAATTCAAACCTCACCGCTTAGCCTCGTGCCTTTCAAAATACCTCTTACCTGAGAGAAGCTGCATTTCAGTTCTGAATAACTGCCCTTCATTCTCTCATCTGTGCACACTCACATGCTTTCTCTAAAGATTTTTGTTGAACAGAGAGCTCAGCTGTCAAGGCAAAATTGTAGGCAAAGTCTAAATTACTAGATTCTTACTTTATATGCTACCATTCTTAAGTCAGAAAATAAAATAAAAAATTGTACACCCACCACTAAATTTCATCCAAACTTTGCACAACTGYTGCCTGGCCACATTTCTGGTTTATTCACAAGTAGTCCATCTAGCTTATGCAATGGGAAAACCTACAATCCAAGGCAATCCCTAACTCCTCACTTACATAGTTTATCCCATCCCTATATGCAGTCTTATGTCCTAAAAGTGTTTAGCCTAGAAAGCTGATCTTAAATGCCTTCAGAGATATGGCAATATACTTCTTCAGTAGCCAACAGGTGATCTGGGAGAACAAAKCAAAATAATCCTATTTTGGGAATGAAACATTTTCTTCCTGGCAAAAGATGGAGTAACTCAATGTTAAAAGCAGAATTTCTAAGGTTCTACTAGAATTTTTGTCCCTTTACTGTGCCATTACCTAGATGAAGGACAACTTAAGGGGAGTGACTAATCTTGCTGCAAAGACCCAGGTTAGATGAGAGAACCAGTTTTTGGCTGAAAACTCTGAATAACCAAGAAGCGCCTTGGTTTAAATTTGAAAAACTGACCGCCAAATTAAGGAAATCACAAAACTTCATAAGACAGGTTAGAGTTGCCTCAAATCCATCATGTTTTTCAGGTGGTATCACCTTTTCATTTGAAAGGCTTTTGAGTGTTCCTGGAAGATTTTAACCATCAGGAGCTTAGCCCCACATACACCCTCACACGCACACATGATAGTCAAATACTTTTTTTTCTTCAAGCATATGTAAGAACACATATCTCATATAGACCACACTTTCCCCAAGACAAGTCTCTTCTACCAACTTATCCAGCTTTCTTAAGATTGCACTTGTGTTATGCTTCCCTTCTTTATGGATTCCATCTTTACTTCTTCCAGGATTTAAAAGGAATACTAAGACTACAGTCATATGTTTTAACCTGTCTAGTTTTATTTACCCATATACTTCCACTAGAGCACARCTTCATTAACTGCAGTGGGGGAAACACAGGCCTGACAATCACAGAGGTTGGGAACTTATTTTCAAGAGGAGGTTGGGTACCTGTTTGAGCCATTCCTTCTATACACATGCCCTTTTACAGAATTTCAACTTACACACTGRGGATTTAACCTAAATCTATAGATGTATAAAGCACACTGTTTAGGGTCACAATCACAGAATTGTTASTTTGCATTCATTATTCAAAAGCCAATCATTAAACCCCCTCTAAATRCAATTTTAGRTTCCTGACAGATGGGCAAAAGAGGGCAAAAGAAAGCCTGCACAGCAAATTGAGAAGGGAAATTCATCTTACATGCTATTCTGGAATAGCTACTATTTATCTAATGCTTTATTATTGTTGTTGTTGTTATTTTTTACTTTCCTTTTTTGCTTGGATTTTTAATCCAAGTTCATGTAATTTTGCTTAAAGTTACTAAACTCCAGCAATAAAAGCAGTCTTGCCTGCAGTGCTGTGAACAGGACAAGCAAAAACTATACTAATTAGCACACAATTTTCAAAGGTCAATTATCACATCATTAGCCAAGCCACTTACATCTCTGCAATGTGGAGTATTCTCCAATTTTAGACAGTGAAATGGGACAAAAATGGATTAAATTGCTTAGGGACAAATAGTACAGTGTGTTGCTGAGTAAGAGTTTAATCTCTCCAGTGGCTTGAGTAGCTCATAATGGGCCATTTTCACACTGTGCCCTTGTCCAGCTGAAACCATCTTCTGTCAGGTGTTTAAAGAGATAGAGCAAGTTTATCTACCCCGAAATGTTAACATTCACTTATACTGTGAGTAAATCTCGTTTCTTTACCTTAAAAAAAAAATGTAAAGGACCAATTAACAAAAAATGTCTGGCTGTATCTTCGCAGTCACATAATTTAAAAATAAGTAAAAGCATAAAGAATAATCGGCACCTATACCTGTCACATCTAGAAGCAAGCCCCAAAAATACTAAGACACAGTCCAGGTTGTCCTAAAACTGTTTCTAGTTCAGTAATCAAAACTTTAGGAAGTATATAGTCAGAGTAACTTTAAGGGATATCACCAGTGTAATAATTCCCCCCCACCCCTGGATTGTAGCTGCATGGTACATATCCAAAAAGATGKATGTTAAAGCAATTTTGGGCATGCAGTGTCAAGCAACTCAAGTTTCAAAATGCAAGTTGAAGACTGCAGGCCTTCAAGCAGCTTTGTTGCACATATGGACTGTAAACCATTTTTTCYGGTGCTAATCATCATACTATTCTCTTCCCTCCAAAAAAGATGAGATTTCAYACACTGTTTCTTATTAAACACATTCAAAAGTAATTTCTATATTGCAAAACTCTACCAACTTCAAACCCTGGAAGTGTATAAAAGTATGGAGTTCTGGATCCATGGCAGACCTCTGCCACCTGAGCGGGCACGGCTACCAGACTCAGCTTCAGTACAGTACGTGAGCATCTTTACAATGGCATTTGCTCTGCTTGCCTAGACAAGCGAGCTAGGCAGAGGACTGCTGGGCTCAGCTCCAGGTGATGAAAGAAGGAAACCTCTAATAACTGGAAACCTTYCTGCCTCCAGCAGAGCTGGCATTTCTTCCCCTACCTATCCAGCTTTCTCCTTATCTGTAATTTGCGCCCATACTGACTCTATGATTGTATTTAACCTTTATATTGTACTCTCCTTCACATCTACGCTTCAAGCTCCTGCGCCAGCATGGGATCCTTCAGTTTTTCAGGTGCCCATTTGGCAACTGAAAGGGCCTATGAAGAAGAAGTACAAAGCAATCTTAACCGTGCATGGCTTCATCAGCTTTGACCTGCCTTCTGCTCCAACCTGCAACCCTCATTTCTTTTTTCCAGCTACTCCAAATTTCTTAAGAAAAATCTTTAAAAAGGTGCAGAGCTCTCCGTTTCCGATTAAATTCAGCTGCAGGGAGTCACCAGAACAGATACTGAACTGACTGCTGCATTTCCAGAACAGCTGCTTATAGTCATTGAGAGTGTCAAATGGGCATCGTGCTYTAACCCCACACATTATTTACAAATCACCTTGCACACCAACAGCTGAAACCCCATTTCYTATTTTAAAACTTGGGCTAGATCATCATTCAGAAAATCATTCCTGTTCTATTTTTTCTTCTGACAACTAGTTAAATGAAAAATTATGCTCTGTTGATATACACCACCAGACTATCCACATCCTAGTACAATAATGGATTATCTGCTTGTTTTAGAAACAAGAAACACTCACTACATTGCCATAAAATAAAATAAAGCTCAGCTCAGAGCAGTGAAAGCTAGAAAGGGATATTATTGTACTTTTGCTGTTAACCTTTAAAAACATACTCATTTCAAGTTTAAGTGATGAAAAGCTTTATTCTTCTTAAGTGGTGAAAAACCAAGGCTCTTCAGTTTTGTATGAGTCATTACCGGGGCACCAGCCAGTTCTGGTCCTATACCAGACATAATAGTTCTTATAAAGCTTTGTTGCAGGTTGTCAGCATTTTTATTTTTCTTTTTAAACAGCATTTCATTTTCCTCATACACTGCACTTAAGTAACAATATATACCAAAGAATATGGATARTCAAGTGAGATGCCTTATCTCTACCTCTGAAGTTGCAAGTGCCAAATAAAYGATTATGTGAGCACCTACAAAACATTAAAAATCCAAGGCCAGAGTCCCTGCCTCACCCCTTTAATGTTTCTGCCTTCTCYAGTTTCCCCCATCTCCTAAAGAGATTGATATTTTATACTCATGACCAGATTTAGGGGATGTCACTGCAACACGTGGACATTTGTTAATACAGGTCACGATTTTTGATTAAATTATTGACCAAGATAATTTCAAGTCCACATACTACAAAGTTTTCCCCCCCACACACATTAGAATCAAACTTATTTTCAAGGCCATCTTTTCCTTCTCTTCCACTCCCAGTGCACATATTCTGGTGCAATCACACAAAAAACAATTGCTTCCCTTACGTGTCTCACTGAGCAGCAATCCTGCTATTGCAGAGAATCCRTGACAAAGAGACAGTTCATCCTATGGGTCAGGCATAAAGCAATAGTGTGCTATAAGGAAGCATAGGCATGTGTTTTTACATGAATCTTTTTACATAAAATTCCACCTTTCACCTGCAGGTATTTTAACAAAATCCCATCATTTTGCTCCTCAAAAACACTATGACAAATTTCACAAACTCCACGAAAGCACAACAGCAAGTGCTCAAAGAGGAAAAGCAAACGTAGTAAGTTTTGACTAAGTTTATTAGAAACACTGAAGTGTCATAACCTTTAAGCTATGTTTTGTCCTTCTCTTAGTGCACAAAGATTCAGTTTAAAAGGTCTTTTCCATATATTTTCTCATGATGGAAAGGTGAAAAACACTGCCATAAACTCAACAAACTTCTTGAGAAGACAGGATTWTTTTTTTTTTCAAGCCTGGCTAAAAATGATACTAAATCACTTCTGTGCTCTTTCCTTGTATCTAAAGAAAGATTTGCCCTCTCCATGTTGTCATATTGCACTGTGCTCCAGTTACATACACCACAAGCCAAAAAAGGTTACAGAATTTCTRAAGTTACTGCTGCAGAAGCAACAGCAACCTAAAATCCTGGCATTTACAACAACAAGATAGGCACAATAGGGAAAACCACAACTTACTTTCAGCAAAGAATCAGTGATGACTCATTTAAACACTGTCAAACTACTGAAATTCCTTTTCTGGCAAGCTACTGCTCTATGAAAGGACAAATGAAATTCAGGAAAAAGCTTGCAAAAGAAAAGAACAGGTCACACTCCTCAAACTTATCAAAGAATTCAGCTTACCACTATTCAATCCTAAAACATTTAAGGATTTTTTTTTTTTTTTTTTTTTTTTTAACAGAAACAACCATGTGTAAGGTAATGACCTGGCACAGAGATCATGTTATCCACTACTTATTTCTTCCTCAAGAGCAAGATGCATTTAAACCTGTGAAATGGTATTTCACTTTGCAACACTGTGCGGCTATACTCTGTGCTATGGAGTTTGAAATATATACTGCAGCTGGATAACAATTTAACCTGAGCACAGATAACCTGCACTTCCCCTAATTACAGATTCAAATGGTAGCTGTGTGCAAAGCCTCTGAAATAATTACAGTCCTTACTGATACACTGTAAGTGATGATATATCGAGTCATTTAGAGGGAAATGACAAGAGAAAYCTTCCAGCAGTAATGTTGCTGTGGTAGGATCTTCTTGTTCCATTACAAGACATTTATAATATTCATATGGCCTTCAAATTCGGAGTTATTGATCAACATGTAAATTAGAATTTCTAGACTAAGATTTCTGTTGGTTAGATATATGGTCTTCCAGCTACATAATCCTACCAGGGAACTCTATTAAAACATCAGGCTAACAGGCTAATTTACCAAATAAGTACAGTGAAAATTATTGTTACTTTATTGACATGATCCTCATTCCAAACTTGCACCTTCTACTCTTAGGTATCATGCCCTCATTACCCCATTAAGTTTTAATCAAACCATAAACTATCTGTCATGATCTCACCAAGAAAGCTGCCAGTGCACGTACCTGATAAAACAATTGCTCTGGAAATCTCCTCTCTCACCCAGAAAATACCTTCTGTTACCACTCGGTTCTAGTAGGCCAGTGAGTGCTGCCACTTAACGCACACTCCACTTCCAAGGTCAGTAATAAGAAATGTACCACCACCTTCACATGGGATATACAGTAAATATTTGAGGACACTCATTTTTTATTTTTCAGAAGCGTTACATGAAGGAAGATAGCTCAGTTATGCATAGAGTCTAACYTTCTCTAGAATCAATGTCTTGGCCTTCTAAGAGCATTCTTTAGATGATTATGGCCCTGAAATCTTGTGAAGAGTCATTTATTGTGTGCATTGAAAAGCTCACTAACAGGAAGGAGCTGCTTCATCACCACATTCTTTGAAATATCTTGAGAAATGAAAACTTACCTCGTTTCAACTTAATACTTACAGGACAGCACACAAAGCAAAAACATTCACCRTTATCTGGCTGGTGATCCTTAAAAATGCATAACAGGTGATGCAAAGAATTTTCACTGTAAGGTTTCTCTGGAGGCATAAGAGGTTCTCATAGGAAGAAAAGATGGATGGTGTGATTAGCTGGCATTTCCATTCTGAGAAGAGCACAAAGACCGTGCCACCCTCATAACCCAGAAAAGAATATTGTTCTCCAGTATTATAACATYTATTAAAGCACACTAAAGGGATAAAATATCCCAGCTCATTGGCTTTACTACATGAGAAAAATCACYGAGGACAGCATAGTCCACTCATAACATCATCTGACCTGACTGCAACAGACCCCACCAAACATCATGCTGAAGTAACACACAGCTTCGTGACAACTCAAACACGGCAGCGTCAAGATTTAAGACCAGCTGGCACCGTTCTATCTTTCTATAAACCTTTTCTATTTCAAAATCCCCAGTATGCCAAGAGCTACAAATTTAAGCACCCCCTCCTACAAGGGGAAAAGATCCAAATCACTCAGATGAACCCCTGTAACAAACAACCAGAATGCCCCCACACATATAAAGSGGTACATGGAGGGGCCTTAGGCCTCGGAGGAAAGGCTGTGCACCTCAGCGCAGCACAGAGCTCTCCTTATCTGCCCCTCATCCTTAGCAGGACTGTGACCTACAGAGCAGTGATGCTAAGCAGCTCCCCTCCTCCAACCCTCCTACGTCTCAGACACTTCCTGCCTCCACTGGCATTTATTTTCAGCCCTCAAGATTCCTTTCTATATGTTCCAGGAACCCTCTAGCCATCCTCTGTCCAGATGGCAGACTTCAGATGAAGGGAACAGCGTCTTGGAGAGCCTTTTCTTGGCCTGCTTCTCAGCAGCCTGCTGGAACTTAGAGGCAGGCTGAGTCTTGCACAGACAAGGCTCTGTTGCGCTGCAAAAGCCCTTCAATCCCTCTCCACAGTTTTCCTCAATGCCCTCTTTGTCTTCAAACAAATTTGTCTTAAACCTTTTAACAGCCTCTGCTWTCCAGGGGCATGCTTTATACAATCTACTCCCTACAAAGCTGCAGAAAGCCAATAAAAGGGCAAAGGAAAGGGGTCTTAAACAACGCTGTAACAGACAACCAAAGCCTCAGTTTTTACTACATACAAAGCAGATGCTATTTTGACAAGCAGATGCAGAAGAAAAAGGTAGGTGATAGGTTTCAGTCCTGTTGATCCCCGTCATCTGCAAGAGATTTCTGAAACGTGATAGAAACACAGTAGTTTACATTCTCAAATTCAATTAGGACCATCACCCTACAATGAACTGTTTTCAAACTATGACTCTCCCGGACACCAACACAGTGTTACCACCAACACTATACATTCACATACAAGCTTCAGAGAATGACTTCCATGTCTSTTGTTTGCGAAAGTCAAAGTTTTGCCAAAATAAGAAGAAAAACAAAAAATTTTGTTTCCAACTGAAGCTTCACTGAGCAATGGTTTCATAAGTTTTAGTAAGATTTATTCAGGATTTCTTTAACTCTATTCCCRTCAAAGGCTATGACATTACTTGATTTATTATATATATAAATGAAACAATACTTCCAAGACCCAAGAGTGTTTAAAACTGAAATAAAGCTGGATGCTTCAGAGTGGAATATRTTTAGGCATAAACTATTCTGAAATCAAATGCAGTAAGCGAGGCCAGTTCCCCATTTAAAGAGTAGAGCTATCAGGAAGACTCTAATGTAGCTCTTGGCTAGAAAGATTAATTTAGGAAATGAACTGCAAGAGAAAGAACAAATTGCAGAACTTCAGTAAAACCCAACTGGGGTAGGAAAGGAGAAGTTACAGAGAAGCTGCAGCAGCACAGAAAACTTCCCAATKTCAGGTAGAACTTTAAAAATCCAGCATCTCAAAGGAAATGATCAGAACAGTGAAGTGGTGGGAATATTAATCAAAACATGGCCTTGTCCTTTGAAGGTTAATAAAAAAAAAAAGCATCTTCCTTGGTGGGAAAAGCAACACAATCTRGAGGCAATATTATACACTGCAGTGCCATTATCACACTTGTGATGGTGTTTTTTCAGTCATTCTTTAGATTTACCATTGATTTTAAAAGTTAGTTGACCATCTCCTTCTGTCCCTTCTGTCATTTACATTTGGGATAGCACACCTGGTGAGAGAATATCTTCAGTCTCACTTTGACCAAAAATCATGCAAGAAAATTCACTACTCCTTTATGGGGTAGTTTGAAAACCAAATGCTATAAATAAGCTATATTCAATATCTTGGACATATTTTTATCATGTATACTATATTTTTATTTTCCTTAACACTTGTACATTGTTAGAAACCAATCTTTTTCAGAAAGATGCATAAAAGATTCATAACTAATTTCAAATAGTTCAAACCCTTTTCAGGTAACTCCTTTCATTTAAGGGGTGTGATCTATTTGCTTGTTAGGGTAATATACTAACTGCATGATGATATCCATAGCTCCTCCCAGAAACATTTGGGATTGTCTAATTGAGATTTATCTGCTSTTATGAAATGTCCACTGTGTGATTTACAGTCATTTACTCTGTAATAGCTGTAGCTGATGAACTGGTTTTAAGTTCCTGTTTTAACTCCTCCCTTCTTAGTTTCTCAACAGATTTAAAGAGGTGTAGCTTCATCAGAAATAATTTAAATTCAATTTATACATCCACAACCAATGGCTGGCTACTACTAGAACATCACCTAATTCCATGAACTGAAAATCTGATCCAGAAATTATGTTATTTAAAACTGAAATCAGTAATAGACCACCTATAAACCTTAGCTAATATGAGCTAGCTAATAAAACATAGGTGGAGTGAGCTAGGTACTAAAATAATAGAAAATTTAAGTCCATCAGCTATTGAGTCAATGCAACATAAGGAGACACAGCAAACCACCCCATTATGATCCAAGACACCCATCCCCTTAGCACTGGAAAGATGGACTCTCTTTACTTAATTCAATGGTTTACTAACCGGACACTCAGACAAAAGCTAGAGACTTGTGAGGGTGGTTCACAGAAAGTAGACCGAAATCCAGCAAGTATGGTGGGAGACATTTGGCCTCTGATCTGAAGATCAGAGTATGAGCTTTCATACTGACCGTTCCCTGGTTGGCTCCCTAGCCAGCACGTGTCTGAAAAACTTTCTAAGAGTATGAGAGTGTGGAATGAAAGAAAAAAAAAAAAAAAAAAAAAAAAAAAAAAAGAAAGAAAAAAAAGAGATACAATAATCCTTTTAAAACTCATGCAGTTAGCCATGCTTTGAAGAAAATTTAGAAAAAAAATATAGTATTTAAGTACACAAAGAAGGCCAAGGGAGCAAAGCAACTAAGGGTAAGTGGAACGGAAAAGACAGTGACTGCAGTAATACCTGAAAAGACGCTTAATCATCTACCAGGATAYGCTAACAGAGCAAAAGCACAAATACAAGTGAACACGTATTATGATTAATGGAGATGACGACTGCTTTATCTGTTAAATTCTACATGTTGTTGCTTTTAAAGTAGGATGGGAAGTGCACATGCTTGGTCCAGCAGTTACAGCTAAGCTGTAATAGACGTAGGGGTGAGTGAATAGACAAATAATTTTGCACTGACTATTTTTGGCAAAGTAGTGGGAAATACAACAGGTTGCTGCACTGGAACTTAAGCATTACTTCCACATATCTGTTTTCAATTCTGGTTTTAAAGCTAAGATCAGTCTAGCACTTAATGTGTAATGACCAATCGCAGCAAAGAGTTATCTTGGAATTCAGCAAACGACTCCAATAGTAACTGTATCACAGCCCAGGACAAGAGCACACTAAGAGCAGGAACAAAAGGGTAAAGTTTATATTGCAAGTCTCAGTTTTATGAGCATCTAGGTCTACCAGCACCATGAAAAATAATGCAAGATAATTATACAGAAGATGGGACAGTAATCCTATAGATTAGTAAACTTGAAAAAGGCAGATGCTAAAGCCACAGGCAGCTTTATTATAGACAGCATCTATCTTCCCAGTCATGATATTTTCCACTATCATCCTAAAAACTCATTGTATCACCCTTCTTTCTTTGTAAACTGCACAGGGATTTTTCGCACTGATTTGAAGCTAAATAAATGGCTACTCTGCATTTCTTTCACATTCTACTCTGAAAATAGGACTTGCAGAGAAAAGGGACCATAAGGGAATCCAGCTAAATAGTCGCCAATAGTTCTCTAAGGGTGGTTAGGCTACACTTAGCCCCTTTCCATGTGTATTCCCTGGAAGCTTCTGGTTTAGGTTGCTATTTTGATACCTTCATACCAAAGTTTAAATAAAGCAACTATGATCTTTTGGCTAATAAGTGCTAAGAAAATCTTCGCTCCAAGACAACCATATTCTGTTACCAAGAGGAATGCCTCTGAACTGTCTGCTGAGGGTGTTTTTGTCAATAGGGCATTGGCCTGTGTAATATAAAAAATAAATATTTACCCCTAGTAAATATACCCTCAGTATCCTTAGCTTTATTATCTCCACTCACCCTGAAATTCCCTGTCAAAATCGCTGTTTCTGTAAAGCTGTGTGAGAAATGAGTAATTCTTTATCCAACTCTATAGACAGTCATTGGAGTTTGGAACTGACTGCTATAGAACCACTCACTGTTACAAAACTTAAGGATTATGCAAAAGCTTGCATCTACAATATTTTTAAGCAATTGATACTGCTATTGCTTTCAGAAAAAGAAAGATATTTTCTGCTAGTGCTAGGAAACAGAARGGGTGGAGTACTTAGAGTCCTTGGAAACTGCACATCCACGTTGGCAGAAGCAGTGGGAAGAGAAGGGCAAGAATTCTTGCCCATACACAACCACATGTCCTGTAAGATCTGGGCAAAAAAACCCATGATTTCAAGCTCACTCCAACACCCTGCTCATATTACTTCGTTTTTTTGCAAGTCAAATATCTATTCTGAGGTTGTGGTTCAGAAATCTAACCTAACATTATATTACAGGGAAGGGCTCTTCATAAAACTGTCCCATTGGCTACCACATCTTCCATACCAACAGATATATCTACTCAGCTAGTAAGGATCTGATACTTAAACATTTTGCACGACAAGAATACCTGAAAAAACTAAGAGGTGGAACCAAAAGAAAAACAAATATAGACAGTTCTTAACATGTCAAGACTGTGATAGCATTTGAGAGAAACTGAAGTTTAAAGAAGAGTTCTTAACTTGGATCTGCAGCAGATCCAGTAAGATGCAGAAGCATTACAGGCTGGTTCAGCCACTGGCCTACATGAAGCCTACAAATCAGTAATAGTCAGTCTGTGCAGAAAGACTCTTAAYGCATTGTAATTAGGCATAAAGAACACCTGCTTTTTCCTGCATTTGCCATATGCTATTTTCTGTGCCTAAAACTGGAGAGGACCATCAGATAGGGGGGTAGCAACATTAGAAAGGGAGAAAGTGCATTTCTAATATGCAGCTTCCGTTCCAAGTACTTGTTAWCCTAGGGAGACTCCTGAACCACAAAATGAAAAATCATAACCAATTTCTTATCTCTTGCTTACTAGCACACTACCTGCAAAGCGTGAAAGAAATAACACAAATAATTTACTTTGAGAAAATGTTTCACAACCTTCAACTGCAACTCCTCAAGTCAAGCACGAAGTGACAACATAGACCCTGCAGAAAGCACTAATAAAGTCTCTTGGTCTAAACATATTGAGAGTAACATAGGAGTTTACTGAAGAAAGGTGCGAGGGAAAGAGTACTTGTAAAGATTCCTCAGTAAACTGCTTCTATCCTCAAGTTTTGTTTCATACAAAGAGATGTGGCAAACATACATAACTAACATTTGTTATCATCAGAAAAGGCTAGTTTGAGGCAGAAAAGCTGGACAGGAAAGACACTCAAGACTTTGGTTTCTCCCTCCCTGCTGCTACCATCCGGTCCTTCTTCCCCCTCTCCAGCTAAGCTCTTTCCCAGTTTTTGKCTGCACAGTACCAGCTCATGTCCACACACGCCCGTGCTAGTTAATGTATAAAATTGTCTTACCAGCAGCAGCACAGTGAGCAGATGATGAATTCCATTCCAACAAAATTAACAGCAGGGGATTTCCGACAAGATGGCAATAGAGTAAAACACAGTTCGGATACTCAAAGAACCATGCAAAGCCCAAGATAACTGATTACTGAAACACGGCCTGAAATATCGGTAGCACTTTTCCAGAATTCAGCAAGATGCAACTTCTGGCAGGCAGAGTGAAAAAACAGGAAAAGGTTCCCTTCTAGAGAAAGGGTATACATAGCTCATTCTTGAAAAGACAGCTGTGCAAAAGAAAGGAAAATGCTTTCTGCCTTTCTTTTATCTATTAGAATAGCTGTTATCTAAAGTTTCCTCCTCTTCTTTTAGGGTAGGATTGTTTAAAAAAAAAMCTCCTCCCAATAAATGAAGATTTAGCAAGCATTTTGATAATGCTTTTCTCTATCTAGTTCTGCCTACCTTTCAAGTCAGTTTGGAAGCAAAGAAAGAGTAATTCCAAAAGAATAAATAAGTAATGAGAACTATTTTTTCCAATCCTTCCTTTCCTGTTTTATATTAATTCCAGTGACTCAGACATATTAAAGAGTCCAAAATATCTGTTGAGTCAGTTGTTTTTTCCAAAACCCACCCACTTTCTTAAAAAGCATTGAAATGGTTGTTTTATACCTGTTTTAAGAGATTTCATAAACTCCATTCATCCTTCTGCTTATTAGTTAAGAGGGAAAAATTCCCAGCTGCAGACCCTTAAAGCTCCACCTTGTGGAAGATGCCTATAATATACAAATAGGCTCCAGAGGAGCTATTTGGGAGTTACAGGCTCCCAAAYGGAGCCTACAATTAATAATGTGTTTGACATTTACACTTTGTCATCAGTCATACAGTAAGATAGCCTCTTAAATGCATTCTACCTTAGTAGAAAAACAAGTAGTGGGGGATTACCAATAAAATGAAAAGCTGATTTTATTTTGTGGCAGTAGAATAGTGATCCTGCATTGAACCAGCAGATAGCACCCGCAGCAGTCCAGAGCAGGTCTTGCATTCACCACGTTTGCTGGCTCCTGTGCACTGGACTTAATCTATTCGTAAGCAGCAAAACAGAGAATCACAGACACATTTATCAGGCCAAGGGGCAGACAACCAAAGAATATAGCAACCCTGCCACTAAGAATAGGTAAATGACTAACAACAGAACTTCATCTTGTGATACTAGATTGACCATAATTTTACATGGATATTCTGAAAGCTATTCACAATCCTCCCCCAGCCATCTATTACAAASAAACTCAACGTCTGCATTCAACCATTCCTAAAAGCTTGTACTGAGAACAGCGCAGCACAACCATATGCCACCTATGACTGTGCATCTAGTGGACTTTGAAAGAAACTTGAACCAGTACTGCCCTCTACTGAAAGAAGAGCCTGCACATGAAAATTGCAGCAACTTTTATACCATTCTATTCTTTTTGCTTCATTTATGTACCTCGTTCTTCCTTCTTCTCTGTAAGCCTTTACAATATTCAGGGTTCTGCTTTATCGTGTTTTTTCCYGCTGCTTCTTTCCCACGAGGACTAGAAAGGCATCAGATAGACAGGTTTCTAAGTTTACATACTATAATACCATGCCAGCACATACAGACTCCAGAAATCAAAGAGTTGCTGCACTAAAGCACTGCAGACCCAGCTCTTGTTTTCAGCAACATAAGAGCAGATAAAAAAAAATAAAAAAGAGCAGAAAGTGAGGTGTTCAAAAATAAGCCCAGAAAAATGAATTTAAAATTTTCCTTTGTCATCTGCAGTACACCATGGTGTCATATGGCAGTGCCATGAGATGTTCCTGTGTAGTGCACCCAAGATACTTAAAGAACTTATATCATATTAATTCAATACTTTGAATTAATAAATATGCCATAATTAGTAATTGATCACTAACAGTAGTCACATTACTTTCTCCGATATAAACCTTGCAATGTTTCTATTTTCTATCAGTTGCTCCACTTTGATATTTAGACATTCATAAAAACCTGAAACTCTGAATACAGGATTGAAATACTGTACAAAATCTGAAAGGGTGTACCGTTAGCAACRTAAATATAATTTGGCCGAACAATACGTTGGCTTGGAACATTAAGGAGCACCAAGTTTGAATTGGTTGAATGCAGGGTCTCTGAACCTGTAGAAAAGACGTAAGCTTGCCACTCAAAATAGAGGCAAGAGCTTCACTTCAGAAGCATGTCAGTTTTCTGATGCCAGGAGCTGGGAGAGCCTGTATCTCAGCCCCGAACCCCCAAGGGCCAGCACCCACCAGAAGCTTTTCAAAGTCGCTGTGAGGCCATTATTGCGTGCGCTTCAGCAAGTTTCCATAGCCGGCGGCTGAGTCCGTTCCCCCCAAACCCCCCAAGCTCAGCAGGGCGCACCGAGCTGGGCCGGGCTGCAGGGGGAGCCGCTGCCCGCCCGCCCGGCGGGGCTGGCCCGGTCCGGCCCCCCCCCGGCACGGCAGCGACCCTCGCGGCAAGCTGACCTCCACACGTTGAGAGAAGGGCTTGCTTTAAACGACACTGAATATTTTATTCTTCCTGTTCTCTAAGCTGTACTAGCTCCAACTCCGAATGACCTCCCACTTCACACAGTGCTGTGGGAAGGAGAGGCTTTCTCTTTTAAAGAAAATGATTGAAGGCATCCTAGGTTGTTCAAGG
>JASVER010000044.1:600245-647530 GCA_030449065.1 Oceanodroma leucorhoa
AAAAAAAAAAAAAAAAAAGAAAATCTCACTCAAACAGTCTTTATTCCAAAACATAGAAGCATATCTTAGTTTTTATAGTTCATGGAGCAGGACCAAGATCACTGATAACAAAAACACTACGTACAGACAGGAGGCCAAAAGCCCACTTGTGTATTAACAACGACAAAGTGAAGACCTTAAAGAAACAGCATGCCAAAGCAAAGGTATCTGTTATCACTGGCATGTGAAAATCCCTTGTTTAAATTAAGCTTTGCTAATTCCTCTTCATGAAATCAAAGCTTCAGTCTAAAAATGACATCCAACACATAAAAGTTTCAAAGCCACTGGTCTCACTCTGACCCCCATATGAACCTGTCAAAAAGGCTACTCATCTTGAACTATCACTTTTTACTGAATAATCTCCTTTTGCCCCCTACCTTGCTTCAGATATGCTTGTGTGCAAATATCAGATGTGGTGGTTTGGGTTAGTTTACTTGCAGCACTAACCACTGAATTCAAGAACAGACAGACCACATTTCACTTACGGAAAGGTACACCTCCTGACCACAGAATTGAAGGAACACACTGAAGCTGAGGAAAGAAGCACCTTTTACCTTTTTTTTTTTTTTTTTTTTTTTTTTTTGAGGAAAGGCTATATATAGCACTTTAAAAAACAGATGCGGCCAAATTGTTCCTGCAACAGTAGAAGCAACAACACACCCAGCCTAGTCCAAGTCAGTCTTGTTGAGATAAAACTGCATCATGTTTCTAGCAATTTCTTCCTTAGAAATCAAAAGCGTTGCAGCTAGATTATCTCTCTGAAAGCCCCGAATGCTGCCACATGCTTTGTCACTACAGCAGTATCTTTCTGCTTGGCAGCCTCACCATGCTTTATCAYTCTTTTACTTCAGCTGCCATATGCTTAGTTTCTTTGGCTGGGAGATATTATGCCTGCTGAATCACTTAGTCTGCAAGTGTAAGAAAAGCATCTACCGCATGAAAGGGCTAACAGGAACTGACATATAATTTTTTAAATCCACAAATTCAATTAGATTTATCATCCTACAGAATAAAAATTCATTAAATTCCAAAGATCCCTCCAAGGAACCACAGGAGAGACCTGTCTGTCAACAGAAGCATATTCTAAAACCACTTTTCAGCACATCCTCTCCATCATGAATAGTTAAAACAGCAAAACTTCATAAAAATAAGGCTGGACTGAGGCTGCCAGGCTACAGAGAGACCTACATGCAAATGTTATGATTACAAGAAGAGTGTTCCGGGCAAATAATTCACCCAGAGTACGAGAACTGGACAGAAAGCTTGGAACCACAAGAAATTCATGCCCGTTTCACCTTACAATAATAAAACAAAACAAGTTTATTCATCTCCACCCTTCATAGCAATTACAACCCATAGAGACTTAAGTCACGAAACAAAATGCATCAGTTGGCTGCCATGATGCACTCTGACAGCAATACACATACCAATATACATACCATTTAATCCATGTAGGCCTCTTCTGTATGTTTAAAAGGAAGTCAGGTTAGAAGTGTGGACTGCAATGACAGATTACATGAGCCTCACTGACGAGTATTTCTATGTGTTACATCAGTTTCATATATTTAGTAACCAAAGACATCAAATAATTCTGTTGCCAGTATCCTTACTGATACTCCTTGCCTGAGATTTCATGCAAAGTGCAGTTATCCTTACGGTGTCTGCAGCTCTTAACTATAAAAAAAAAAGGAGGAAGACATGAACCAAACACCATTCCAGCAAAGGAGGTTAAGCAGTTAAAAAAACCAAACCCTTGTTTGTAATACTGTGACAAAATTTAACCACTACAATTTAAAATAGCCAATCAGAACAAGCTTCCTAAAGAAAACTATCTGGAGAAAATACTAAATGGTAGTTTCAGTCACTTCCTTGGAAAGTAACATTGATGCAATAAATAGAAATTATAATAAAAGTAATGGAAAGTATGTCTGAGTTTACTACTGATATATGGATGTATGGAAAGAAAACATTTTTCTCCTGTATTAGCATGCTCACTCTATCTGACCTTTGAGATCTTTTTTACGAAGCCTGAGAAGACTGACAGATTCTGGAATGTTGTCCTTGCCCAGTGCTAGAGAAGAATTGTAACACACGCAGCTGAACAGGCAGACTAGTCCATGTTTTGAACTTTCACACTTAAATAGATAAAATAACTAAAAACTTAAAGCTAGCCAAAGAGGAACTGATAGCAAGCTTAGTCTCCCTACCTGATACAGCCTGTGGGGAAGGGTCGACTCCTGAATGAACCTCTTAAAGAAATCTGTGCTTTGGTTCCCTGGGTAAAACTTGAGAAAGACACCAACACACACACAAAAAGGTAAACATATGTGGCCTGCAATGAATACGAAAAACTTAGAATGTCCAGCCTTTTTATGCACTTGGAAGATCTAAGCATTCTTCTGAATGCACATTTATATTAATTATTTCCTGCATTGTCTACAGTATTGCACACAGGGAAACAGCTCGACTCTGGAAATTCAGCTTCTCCCTGCTGCTTTTCATCCTGATGTTACATAATGGCCCCGCTTTTATAGTGTGACTGCCATCCTTGTCTTTGGTCCCTGCTTTTAAAGAGTTTCCCAAGTTTTTTTTACAGTAACCTAAAACACAAGATCAGTATCTCATGATAAAATCTTTGGTGTCTAGCTAATTGGCAATGTCAGCATTATATCCTTACCGGAGAATGACCTAATCCATTGTAGTCTGCATTGAAAGTAGAAGGCTCCTCAATGATCTTTGAATATGTGATGTTAAACATACTGCAGTTATGGGAGGCAAAAACACACACCCTCTGGGTTGCTGGGAACCAGTACTGTTCTAGTTTGCCTGGTTTAATACAGGATATCCACACCTGCAGTAGAGCGCAGTAGAGCACAATGACAGGAAAATCATGTTGATTTTCAGAAGGTATTCTTTTCTCTGATAAAGAAATACCCAGAAGCAACAAGCCATTTTCACCTATGTTTTTTTTTCCCCTAACATGACTACAGTACATTTGATTCTGTAAATTATTTCATCTGAGTGATCATTATGACCACTCAAAAAAAACCAAACCACAACAAAAACAGTGTCAGACAGCAAGGCTGAGCTAATTAAAACCAGCATGCTTTACTGTTTCTGAAAAGCTCTCTCACTGACCAGCACAGTAATACTTCTCATCCACAGATATAAAAAAAGCACTTTCCAAACCCTACACTTTCCAAAGCACTTCCCCTGCTATATACAGGGTACAAAAGCACACCCCCACAAAAGCACAGAGGTCAAAGCCAGAAGAGAAATAGTCTTCATTTCTCTTTACACCTTAAATAAATGTCTCACATACTGGCCTCAAAATCACCCTTCAACCCTATAGTAAAGTTCATCAAGGTCCCAGACCTTAATAAAAAAAAGTCATACAGGCAAACTTGTAAGTTGAAAAAGAAACTAACACTGTAAGTTGAGTAAGTAGGAACACACTCAGTAAAGCCACTGTAAAGACATTGAACAGATAAACATGATTAACGCTTTAATAGTCATCAACAAAAAGACAATAAAATAAGTTTAGTAACATTTCATCAATTCAGTTTATAAACCCAGAGTGCAGGAGTCAAATACAATCATTAATCAGGTAATCTCATCCAGCAGAGCATTAAGTACAACCCAAAATTAGAAATCAGATAAAAGTAGTTTGGATGTTTCAGAAAGAAATTTAAGTAACTATCTTCCCTCTAGCACACCACATATATCCTGAGGTTTTCCCAAACAGAATGAATCCTTTCCCATTTAGTATTTCTCCCTTTCTTTCCTAGAGACCTGTAAGGGGGCTATATCACAACTATGTTAGAGCCCCCCCCATTACCCTTTTCTTTCTCCCACCTTACACAGACCCTTTACTCACACGCTAAGTACTTAGCTTACCGTGGAAGCTTTTCCCAAAGAGGTGAATGTTATTTTAAAAACATAGTCTAGCACTAATACATTCCATGGGAAAGTAATGGACTTAAGGTAAAATACAGAGACAAGTAGCATACTCAGTCATTATTACTGTTGTTCTGACTTCCAAGTTAATAAAAATTTAACCATCACGCATGCAGCACAAAGAGGTATATTAGTTCACATCTCAAGAGACTTATCCGAGCCTAACATAACTTTTATCAGTTGTGCAACACAGCTGCAATTTAGAGAGCCCCTTCACGCAGCCACAAAAACTAATGCAGGAAGTCCTCCACTTCCTCTCATTCTCATTACACTTCCAGAATTATACTTGCAGTAGAAGCGGCAGCATCCTTCAYGTAAACATGTATCTTCTTGATTTGCTTGAGGCTGCACAATGTTCCTCTGGAAATAYGTCACTAAGAGACCCAAAGCACAACACTCTCCATCTTCTCTATGTGTGCCTGGGAAACACAATATTCACCTCCCAAGGTCGTTATAAGGAATACCATTTATAACTTGCTAAGCTTAAGCAGCTATACAACTCTGCATAGCTGTCAGTTTAGGGCAGCAGCTTAAAGACAGGGCAGCAGCAAAGCAAAAGGTGAGAGAAGAGCTTCCCCTTCATAAAGGTCTCGGTTCTCTCACAGGAAACTCATGGTCTAATGAGATGCACCTCATGCATCAGGTGGTATTCTTACCTGACAAGCAGAAAGACAGCTTTAAATTAAAAAACTGAAGCACAATTCACCTACAGGTCAGGAAGAGATGAATGAATATTTCAGATCCTTAATATTAGTGGTGGTCTTCCTCTTAAAGGAAGTTCTCAGCCCGAAATCACTTTCCTTTCTGAAGGAAACCACTTCTTTAGATACTGGAATCTTTCAAATAATTACCTTCTCAGGGACTGCAAAAAATGTTTGTGAAGATGCAGTAGTCCACAGCAGAGGGAAATCGCCCTTGAAAACCCTCAGTCATGTACAATACATTTAAATCCTGTATTAYCTAACAGGCAAATGCATTACAGATTTAAAAGTTGATAGTGAAGATGGAGGTTTTTTTAATGAAAGTCAGGGTACTGTTTTCCAAAGATAACTAAACACAAGTGACAAACTAATTTTAAATATGGTGTTTGCTGTTACACTCCTCTTGTCAGACAAGCATGTCCCAGACCACTGTGGAAAAATTATTAGTGAAAAATGTGTCCATAGTTATCATGTTACCAGTAAAGCAACAATAAGAAACTCAAATCCTGAGCAACAACATAGATGGAAATCTAAGCTGAAGCCGCAGGACCTGAGCACGTCACATTTCCTTCCCTCTGACTCAGGCCTGGAGATATTCTAGGCAAAAAAACCCATCCAGGATGGTAAAGYATGCCTCTTTGACAAACCTGCTGCATCACTGCCTTTTTCAGARGCTCCCTTGAAAATGTGGTGCAAGGAGGAGATTTATCTACCCTGAAAAGTGAAGTACTCACTCAAAACACTGTTTAGAGCTTTCAACTGTAAATGCTGCCAGAACTCATTCAGCTTATTGTAATGCCAGATGTATCTTAAATTCCTGATAGTGTTCCACMGATCACTTAGAAACAAAATACAACAGTACCTCTATTGCCAACTCTTGCTTACTTTTTTAAATGTATAAACAAGCCAAGCTGAATTGAAATCATTATGTTTCAAAACATCMTCCTCACTATCACTTATTTCATGGGCTACAACAGTACAGTTATTTCTTATTATCCAGTTAATTAAAATATAAGCATTTTTGACAGCGTGGCTTAGGCAAAAAGTCARGGTTTTGCCATTTCAGGGAAAAGATTTCATTTATAAAGTATAATTTTCCAGAAACCCACATAAATACAACCGTACAGTACAGAAATTTCAGCTTGTTTCTTCAAATGGTTTGCTGTTAATTTTTCCATTTAGCTGGAAACCAAGAGTGCTTGAATTCTTCACTACTATGTACAATATTGCTTCTGCAAATCAGGCTATTAGCCGAGCAAAAATTTCCCTGCTAGACTGAAGAGTACAAAATGTACACAGAATAGCCACTTTTAAAACATACTTTTGTTGCGATTTGCAAGATTCTTTCTRGCAGCTAAGTTATTGAAAACTAAGTTATTCTTCTGACTATCCTTCTTYGGGCCTACGACAGTGCTGCTACACCGGTGGATGTAGGTTATTAGCCACCACTTAGGGAATGTGCTAGCAATCACTAGAACACACACCCACAAAGTTTCTCCAAAATCAACAGGTGAGAGCAAAGCTCATATAGGTAACTATATCCACAATGACCCGTTGAAAACAAACCACAACCTATGTAGCCCAGTCTTACACTGGGGAGGGAACACAGAGTATGAAGTTCAACCACAGTCTGGAGTTACTGGTGGCATCACTTTCCTAACGTCAAAGGTGCGCTGCATTTTCTGGTACCGCAGTCTGTGTTAATACAAAAGTCATCTGGGGGGGGCGGGGGAGGAAGTTCATTTGTCCCTCTGCCTATCTAGATATTTACCACACCTACCAATGTTCCAGCCCTCTTACCAGCTTAATAAGATGCAGATTAAATATCTCAAAGATATAACCATATCCAAGTCTTTTAAAATTAATTTTATCAGCAGATCTCAATGACTTACCTGGGAGTTAACCATTTTAGAGATGGGAAATGAAAGACAAAAAGGAACTGGAGAGACATGTCTGAAGTCACCTAGCATGCTAATGGYGAAATTCAAAATAAAAATCCAGATCTCTTTGAGTCTTAAAGTAGCGCTCTGTAGCCACAGCAAGAAAATCTGAAATCCAGTTAGTCGCAACAARAGCAGCTCCACTTCTAAAGAGAGTATTTTATTCCATGTTCACCAACATCTCTTAGTAAATTCTCCTAGCAAATATTTATAACAATATGGACAAAGCAGAATTCTCTTCCTCCCTCTGGAAATGTAAGGAAATTTACTTGCAAGGAGCAAGTTTAGAAGTATTTTACCACCCTCATCAGAATGGTTCTTCAAGGATTCAGTGAGGGTGGAGATGTAGATAACTTCACATTCATTTCTCTGTGACAGGTCTATGATACATGTTCAGCATAACCAAATGTAGACTGCATCTTCTGCCACCTCTGCAATACCTGCTTTGTACCCGATTCAGGCTCTATGACCATGAATTCAACAACTTCCAGGAATACCCATGTTTGTTGGGTTTTTTTAGTTACGCTGAACAAAGTAGTTAAATACTATCCAATATTCTACAAAATACCTCATTATTTTTTCTTATTCAATATTTCCCCAACAACAGATATGCCACAGATTGCTGGAGTCCTGTCTGCATGTGTTTCCTACTCTGCAAATCACCAGTCACCTGCAGTCAGAGCCACTCTGGCTCCCCATTTCTCTTTCATAGTGCTCTCTGGCCCTGATGCATTACAGTACCTAAAGGCAACCGAATAGCTACCGAGGATGGGGGGCTGAAAGAACAGACATTAGAGGCTGTGAAAAAAAAGCCATCCTTCTCTTTTAGCTATATTACTCCATGTCTCACCTTCTCATTTCTTTATCTGAGGATCCAGCAGCTTTGGAAATGACTTTGGAGACTGTGTATGTTTTGAATATGAACTACTTCTCCGTTTTTTTCTATTTTCAGTTATTTAAGAACAGGGTTGAACGAGGGAACCTGCACTTAAGAACTAAAAAAAGCCAAACACGAACTTTTCATATTTGAGGTTACTTTGTTACTTCTTATTTTACACATTTTTATAACAAAACCTTGATGAAAATACTGTTGTGAAATACTTCCTCTTTCATTTATTCACATGGACAAGTTATTTCAAGAACTTAGACCATTAGTTTTGTCAAGAAAATGAACTGGTAAACTTTATTACGCAAGACATTACTGAAAACTACGGCRTATTTTGGAGCAGCCTATGTTCTCTCAAATACGTGTGCACACTTGTGCACAAACACCTCCCAGCCCTTAACTGAATGGAGTATCATAGGTACTGGTACACACGCTCTTCTTTCCCAGTAATTGCTGCCGTGCATGTTGTTACATTTGTGTTTATGGACAGTATGTTTCTCTATTTCTTTTACCCTTAAAAGCACAGTTCAGAGATTTGCCTGTGCTGAAAAATACCAGCTCACACTCGCTGAATTGTCACACAAAGCTGAAAAATCTCTACTCCTCGAGGATACCCTTGAAGCAATCAGGCAGCCCCACTACCACTGGTCTTCGTGGCCTGCTGAACGACGCTTGCACTGGCGGCAGCAGCTTCACCTGCTCAGTGGGTGTCACCCCGGTCTGAAGCTGCCAGCTACCGTGCCCAGAGCCATCAGGTCCTGCCCAGAGAAGAGAGCTCAGACTAGTTTCTCCTAGASGGCCTCGACGGCGTAGGTGCACAGATGTTCCTCCAAGCAACTCGGGCAAGAAATAAACTGATTCATCATCAAGAATAGCTAAACTAAACAGAACCTAAAATTCATTAGTTAACAGAATTCACAGCACCGTAATTATAAATCCTGGTGAAGAACGCTGGCTAATGAAGAAGYAGCAATTCACAACACAATACACAGTGTACTTTCAGGTTTCTCTCTTGAGCTTGACCAAGCAGGCAAAGGGATGCTGAGAACAGTGGAAAAAAGCTACACGGSTTGTTAAAACAGGGATTGCTGCCCTTTTTAAGTGACTAATGTAATTTTTTTCCTCTAATTGTAGTTAGCAGGAAGGTGATATTAGAATAAGCGGCTCCAGGCAGTACATCTCTTATAATTATCCTGCATTGATTTGTTTTTGGT
This sequence comes from Oceanodroma leucorhoa, assembly GCA_030449065.1. Classification (NCBI taxonomy): domain Eukaryota; kingdom Metazoa; phylum Chordata; class Aves; order Procellariiformes; genus Oceanodroma; species Oceanodroma leucorhoa. Next base: position 608,983 of record JASVER010000044.1, read on the forward strand.
WATTGCCTTTGGACATTTTAGAACAACAGATGTTATGAAATATACACAGAAGAAAAAAAATGAAAAAAGTTTTTCATCAGACAGGCAAGTACACATTTATCTGGCACTGCAAGTAATCTGTCCTCTTGTTTGTGTCTGAAAGCAATGTTAAACTGAGGAAAAAACATTTTATAGTAAATTAGAGGCCTAGCGTAGTCATAGCCAACATTAGCATGAAACTTGTACAATTAAACCATGTTTATGTAAAAGCGAAGCAAACTGATCTGTACAACAGTCTTGTGAAGGTTTGTAAAATGTTATCAGTAATAACTTAAGAGCTGCAGGTTGAAGTACAAATATTGGAAAACCAAATCTTATAATGTACTGCTGGTTTTGGAGCTGGTTTYTTGCATTTTCATTTTCAGTGTGAAAATAATGCAGCGGTAACTACCATGCACTCACCTGCACATAAAAATGCACCAGTGCAACACAAAAGTTTTCAAACAGGTCCATGTTGTGATACTCAAACTTGTATCGAACTCTGGTAGGGCAACAAAAGACACTCACCCAACAGTTGCTGGGTGCTTTCAACACAAGGAAATACCTCCAGCTTACAGTTATGTTCTTTCACAGCTGCACGGTCCCCATGAACCAATACATCAGGCCACAGTACAATCTTGCAAGCCAAAAAAGTATTGGAGAGTTTCACCTTTCCCTCTGCATTCTTGCACTGRGGGCATGCAGATGGTAGGTAACCCGTGCGTCCCTGTTTCACAAGGCCTTCAATGGGCGTTTAGGTAGCATTGACCTTAAACTGCCACTGGCCTCTAGCAAGGCARTCTGATTTGTGCTTTGTTATTCTAATACACGGATTTACATAGCATTCTTGAAATATTTTGCTGGAAACAGACTACTTGAATTTAGTTTTCTAAACAGCACTGTCATTCCGGTCATTAAACGCTTAGTGGAAGCATACCCCAGCTTTTATACTTCCATCAGCTGTGAGGAACAATTTCTTACCGAACGTCAGGAAGCACTGAACTACCAGCCTGCATTTCACAGTGTAAAGACTGCACTGTAGAATTAGGTGAAGTAATTTTCCATGTTCTTCCTAAAATTATTTCATCCCACAAACATTAGCTACTCCTTCTCCAGATTCTAAAACAATACGTGACACTAATCACAGATTTTGCCTACTAAATGGCTACAAAGCATCATTATCATACCCTTCAATTAAGGACAGGGTGTTCTACTTCCTTAATGGTGTCAGATTTTGCCTGCTAAATAACTACAAAACATCATTACTGTATCCTTCAATTAAGGTTACGGTGTTTTGCTTCCTTAATGGTGACTGACCAAACAATACGTAAGCTAAAGGAAAAGAGCGCCATTCCTCTCTCATGCTACCTGCAGATTTGATTAATGGTAAGAAGCTGTTATTGTAGTCAGTGCTATAGACAGGAAAATGCAAGGTAAGCTCAGATGAGTACCTGGTCTTGCAAGAACCACCACATTTCTTCTGCAACCTTAATACGTAAAATACTCAGACCCCAATTCAGAGTTTGTGAGTGCAAGTTTCTGCAAGAGTACTACAAGGTGTATCCACTTTTGTTTTATAAGGAGTTAGTATTGATCACCACRACTATACATATAAATCAGTCTTGAAGTACAACCAGGTGTCTCAAATGCTCCTGAACAACAGCACTGGTATTTGCTACATAGAAAGCATTATTTCACCACTCTTGAAAGCAGAAGGCCAATATTTTGCTGAGAACCAGAAGAGGTGACTAGAGAAAAAGTACTCTCCTCGGGTGATGCCTGTGCTCTCTTCAGATGGGGATACTGGGACTTTGTTAGCAGCAAGGTGCCCCAAAAAAGAAAAATGTTATCCTTAAGATGAAGATTCCACTATTGTTTGTCAGCACCTCCTGAGAAAACAAGAGACCAAAACCATTGTGTAGTTTTTGGAAACACAGAAAAACAGTTTTAATTGATATTGCACTACCTTTTAAAGTTAGCTTCGGTTCCAATTAAATCACAAGTGGCATGGCTGAGAGCGTGGTATTTTCTGCTCTGCTGGGGTGGCCGGGGTCCAGGCCATCTGCGTGGAATGCACGGCAGGACATTCCACCCTTCCGCCAGCACGGCCAGCGGTGCCAGCCGCTCCTGCAACCCGCCGAGGGGACAGGGAGGGATCTTCTTTTGTTTTCCTTATTTGTTTATTTGCTTTACTCTGGCAGCCGGCAAAGGGCTCTTCGCTTGCCAAGTTCATTACTATTGTAAAATGTTCCCAATTAAACTGAGTAGAGCGCACTACAGTGAGGAGGAAAAAAACCTGTAAAGTTTGCAATTAAACTACAGGACTTTATAAGCCTTGATTTTAGGAAACAGGTGGGAGCTGGATATAGTACATCTCTCCTAAGTGCTCAAATCCACACAGATCACATGTTCAAAATRTTTCTTCCAAATTTTTCAATGATTTTTTTTTTTTTAAATTAAAGACTCATCCAAGTGCTATCAGCCTCTTAATTTAGTGATTCTCTACAAACCCCTCCCAAACAGCTTCYAAAACTTTACAGTTTTATGTTTATATCTGGGACTATTCAGTCATAGCTGATTTATTAATTACCATTTTCTACAAATGACGATCAGTTTGTTATTATCAACATTAAAAGGCATGCCTGTATCTCTTTGCCCCCCATTAACTCTCTCCCTCATCCCACAAAGTTCTTGTCCCCCACTCACTGAGYGCACAAATTGTTGGTGCAGCATCTCGCAGTCTCCTAAAGATGACAAACTAACCAAGCAGCAATATTCTGCTAGTGGCAGAACTGATTCAGGAAAATCTCATCCTCGTTTTTCTCAGTGGCACCACAGCCTAAATCAGCCTTTTYGCATGACTGTGCTCTGAGGGAGTGAAAAATGCTACTTAAAAGCATTTTCAAGCAAGCACCCATTATGCTTAAAAGACAAGATTAAGAACTCCAGCTGTATCACTTGCAAAACTCTGGACACCAAGTTGACTCTCACGGCCATATACAGTATATGCACAGGTCAAGTTCTTACTCATTTACAACCCAGTTGTTCTATGTCTACTGTGCAATTCAAACATTGCATGTTTTCCTCTGAAGAGATTGTATTTGCTGACTYGCCTCTTATGTCTAACTTATGGTCCCAAAATATATCTATCATTCTCCCACTTCTCAGGTCAGCCAGTGCTATATCACCAGCTGCAAAAGACAGGAGACGACTTCTCCGAGAAAGAGGAATCCATTCCTGTGTAGTAACTAGGAGTTCTCCAAGCACAGCAAGAGACGGTACAGAACTACAGTCTGACATACAGGAGCAAGGCTGTCCCTTCCAAGATAATCAACCAAAATATGGTACTTGTTTGAAAGGCATTATTCAAGTCCCTTCTGCTCAGTTCGAGAGCAAAGCATTTGCTTCATATATTAAGAAACTGATAGAAGACCTGAGCATAGTAATAACTCTATAATAGACTACAAGCATGCTGGAGAYCCCACAAAACCCCTACCGCTATCTCCAATACATGAGGTTCCAACAGCCAAGAATTAAACCCAGAAATCTTTCATTGCCCTTTCACTATGGAAAGATTTCAGTTACCCTCTAATACAAAAGGAAGCAGCAAGCTGAACAAATGCTTACTGTCARCTCTTAACCAGCATAAGCTTAGGAAAAAGGATGAGAGGAGAAGCAGGAGAGTAGGAATAGCATGAAAAGCAAGCACTCACCCACCACTTCCTGAAGTTAAACAAAAGGCRCAGAAACTAATCAAGCTGCTGAAGGCCCTCTGCCCAGCTCATACCTGCCACTCAGCTTCTGCCCACAAAACACCACACCAGACGCGAACATTTTGAAGATTGAACGTTACCCTTTCGTGAAATGTTCCCACATTGCTCAGCAGAAAAGGAACAAGAAAATGGACTGCTATCTAAATCAGTTTACCTAAAATAAGCCATCCCTTCTTCGACACTCCCTCCCTACCCCGAGGGATTTACGAAGCATCCATTGCCATGATCTGACAAGAGGTAATCCAATAAACCAGCCAGCCTCCCTCTCGCCTGCACAAGGACACAGCTGCTCTGACTCCTCATCTAGGCCTTGTATGTCCAAATGTCGTCTGTAACAGCTCAGCCAGATCTTTACTGAAGTAGGAAGTGTTAGGCGCTCCTCTAATCAAGGCTGCAATTAGACCCACATGCAGATAACCAAATCCTGAAGGCTGCTTCTGACACAGAAGGATTAGTAGAGCTTGTGTTTTTTTCACCATCCCTTTTCACCTCCTATCTCTGTTACAGTAGCTCTGCTAAAACTTGGTGCACTTCCCAAGCAAAACTGTCACCAGCTAATCTCTAAAAGCCACCGGCGCGCTCTCTCCCCCGCTTCCGCCCCAGATGGATCCTTCCACAGAACAAAAACAGCTGCTCCTGATAAACCTACATGGCTGCATTTCACAATACACTGGAGACCTCGAAAGCACTGCGTCTGAGCACAGCATGCTTGGTCCTGCAACAAGTGTATTGACACACTGCCCCTTGCATCCTGGAAGCACAAATATTATTGGAAAAAAGTGCACAAAATGAGACATTTTAAGAGTTAACTGAGTCACAAGAATGAATGTACTCTGAACAGCAGCTAGGTAACTTCAGGTTGAACAAAATTAGAGTCATCTTCAGTGAGTCACACACAAAACAGAGTACAACTTGCAAAGAAAGTGAATTAAGAACATTCCGTTATAATTTATTTTAGTAGAGAACTTCATGTCATTTCATATTAAAGTGTATTTTTGTTTTGTAAGTTACAAATGCTGGATCTTCACATCACAAAACATCTGGCTGGGAGCATGTGGCAATAGACAGTATGCGATGCACATCCTACTTCCTAACTTCTCTTTGGTCCCCTGACCAGCACGAGTTTGCCATCTGTGGCACTGAGAGAAGGATGACATTTTTCATTATTCTACAATCGCATACTCAATAAACAGGATTTCATGCATAACAGCTGCAGCCAGCAATGGGCAATGTGTTTTATCAAAGTCGGTCCTTTACCAAAAGATTACATCTGACTACCCACAAAGGGAATCCATTCCTGTTCCCAGGATACGCAGCATCCCAGTTAGGGAGTGTTATGTCAGCAGAAAAAAAACTAGGAAAAGAGACTGGAATTTAGCTCAACTTGGAGTTGAGCTTTTCGCTGGCTATTACCATAGAGGGTGACAGAATACAAAAGAAATGATACAGAATGAGTCTGATTTGCATTCACTTCGCTGTAGCAAAGCAACTTGAATATAGAAGAGAGCTAGTCTAATTTTAGCAGAAAATAAGCTGATGTACAAACTATTCTTCCAACAATGATAATCAAGTTAGAAAGGCTAAATCTCAGCTAAAAACTACATTTATGGAAAGTGTCTTAAAGCATCTGTTAAAACATATCAACCTAATTAGCATTTTCCCCAAAATGTTCACACGTGTATGTACAAACCATCACCACAAACCCTCACGAGATCTGCAGCAATTAAACAGGATACCTGGCAAGCCGACATGCAGCTTGTTTCTGCAATCGCCCCGGCCCCTCTGCTCTTCTGTTTACCAGGGCAGCCTCATTTTACCATCGTGACTGATTACACTTTGTCATCAGATCTGAAGTTGCTTTTCTTCCTCCAAACAGAAGCATATTCTGTCATGGATCCACAGTTGTAGCAAATGAGGAGAACAACTTTATAGACATTTGAACAATTATTTATTTCTCAGAAGACATATTACTTAACTGAAAATGGATTGGTTTAGCCTATTTTTAGAAAAAAAAAAAAAAAAGTGTTTCATCTTGTCTAGTACATAACAAGTTTCTGAGCAAGTCCATAGCACCTAACGTCACAGTTCCACAAATACATTAAGCCAGCCAACTGTCACTGCCACCATCAGAGCTGATCCCACTCCCCCCTCCATCACTCCTGGTCTCTCAGTCTTCCCTCTATGCCTCTCCCATGCAGAGGTATTCGTGCAGCAGTACACTAAATTGGATCAGGAACTGATCCCGGTGAAACCGAAATGCTGTCTTCTTTCCATTAGTTTTAATCTGCATCACTAGTAGGATCCAATCCCTAATGAGATCCCTCAAACACTTGAGCTAGCAAAGAGAGGAGAATAAACAGCTGGAGTAGTGAGAAGAGAGTAGTCCAGTTCGCCCGAAGTACTCAGGGAACTATGGCATAAAATACATAGTCCTTGTGTGATACCAAGATTTTTGTTATAGGATACTGTGGTGCTTTTTATAAAGACCTGTTACTCCTTGTAAATCTGTATATTTAAAGGTCACTTCCACAGAAAAGTCTTCAAGGTTGCCTCTACATATCAGTCGTTGATAAAACCCTCTTCTGAAGAGAAAGTAAAGTATATGTATGAGGAAATTTAAAAAATTTAAACAAAAACAAAAACAAAACAAACAAAAAAACCACACACCAAAAAAAAAAAAAAAACCAAACACACCACAACAAATCAAGAGATGTAGTGCATAGTGAGCAGAACAAGGTACCAAAACCAAGATATTTACACCAAGACTAACAAAATTAAGAAGTTCCACAGCAGTCAATACCTCTCTTCTCACCTTCTCCAGAAGGGGCGTTTTTAGAAGCAGAGGAAGGATCACAGTAGAAGTGATTGGGAACAACTCCTGATGTAGCCAGAGCTCACTAGGGCTGAGGCCTGCTCTTCTAGCCCTATGGTTGTGCTTATTACACACGTAGTGGTACCAGCATTTATGCTGGGTGGCACATTATTGCAACTGGCAAAACAAATACGTGCTTGTTTCGCCTCAAGAGGGAAATTCTCCTCCTCCTCAAAGTGATCCACCCCAGTTCCTCCCTCTCAATACTATAAAAGCACTTTAATGTTTTTACATTCTCAACTTCACATTGATAATTCCACATTTACCTTCTCCAGTCTCAGTCATGAAGAGTAGCAACACATTTGTTATATTGCTCTTTTTTTGCCCATCTGCATGGATATTAGGAGAGAAAAGCCGTGTGTGAGACAGATTTTTACTGATGTTGATTTTATGCCATAATTTTATAGTTTTCATACTTCAGTGTGCTAATGTTTTGTTCAAAATAAATCCAAACGATACAAAATGATGAGCTAAACCTAGCATTTAATTTTCCAAATAGTACTTGCACATTCTGCATTTTGATACATATGCTAATACCTACTAATTAGAATCATAACAAAGACTTTAAAGATAGGAATTAGGGAGAGGAACTTTCCAAACCAGATTTATTCGTTACATGACAAAACAAACATTAGCACCATTTCTCCTGTATAATGATGCAAAATATTCTCAATAGGAGAAACAAGTGGGGGGAAATTCTAATAGGGGAAAAAACCCTAAGAAAATTAAACAACAAACTATGCATTATAAATTTCCCATTTCATTCAGCATGTCCAGCCTCAAACACTGTAGAAATAAAAAATGATTACCTAAATTTTAGCACAGCTCAAAAACAAAGAGATACCACAGTTTCTAGGTGGTACAGTACAAATTCAAGGTACAGTATTAGAAGTGAGTGACATAAACACCATGGAAGGGCTGAATGATGAAATCCATACAGCAGTATTATGGTTAAATTCTCTGTACCTGTAGCAAAAAATACTCTTATCGTTTTAGAGCACTTAAAGGACCATGAAAGCTTCTATGCTCATATGCTTTTTTACACAGATGAAGGCATATGTTACTTTTTTATCCACTCTGTAACTACATTAGGTTGAGGTTGTTTTACAGTAGCCTACAAAAGAAGATGAAGCAATACAATTTCACTGAATGGGAAGATCCTAATCAGTACCTTGTATTAGCAATTTAATACCAAAGACCACTGAGACAGGGCTAGAGGTTAATACCAGTCATCTTCCTAGTAAAACTCCTTTGATACATTCTAAAAGCTCCTCCTTTTATAATACTTAATTTCCGTCAATCATTTTGCTTTTACATTAAACCCATAAGCAAAATCATATGAATATATTTCTAGTGAGCATATGTTGAAATTCTCAAAAGTATTTCAGCATGTCAGGAATAGGCTGTTACACTATTAGAACTGCAAAATACGTAATTTTTTAGCAAGTGACCAGCAACAGGCCACTCAGAAGTGCTTAGTAATGGAAGAAGGCTTGCTTTCACAGTAGTTAACGGTTACGTATGGCTAGCCCATCTCAACTTTGCAGGCTTGCTTCCCTCAGCAATCTGCACATTTGAAATAAATAAAGCAGTAGGAAGGGAGAAGTTTATATTTCTGTTCCAGGCTGCTGCTTTCAGTATTTGTGCAAGTTCATCTGTGGTTACCCTGTTCCATAATGACAGCGTGAATATTCAAACTGCTACCAGACTACTTTTTTTCTTAATACACACCCTGNAAAAAAAAAAAAAACAAAAAAAAAAAAAACAAAAAAAAACCACCAACAACACACAAACAAACCACAATTTAGAGTACTTAAATATCTGTATCTTCACAAAATACTTCTAAAAAAGCTACAAATCCATTCATTAGTTAAAACAACCTTGGTAGTTGTTCAGCTCTTAGACCATTTATGAACATATGCACTTCTGTCCTCAGCATTCACCAACTTTGTCAGATGCAAGCACAAGACATCCTTCAAGCCACATTCTCAGTATGAGCGCAAGACTGAAGGAAATAACAATTTGAAAACAGGATGTGCACAAGTGATCTTCTGCAAGCAAATTCCCAACTTACATCTTCAAGGAAGATTTGGGCAAGGGGAGAACAGATTCAAGCCCGGAGCTTTACATAACCGGCAAAACAAATAAACAGCAATAAGAGGACAGAACAACAAGATTATGCTCCAAACGCTGTTGTCTAACCGGAAGGCAAAGCCAAGAAGCCCTGCAGGAAACAGGCTAGAAGCAAACTGTCTTATTTCCTATTGCTTCTGTGTTTAAAAACATCCCCAGTATGCATAAATCAAGATGTCATTGGCAGTGAAAACAGAAGCCCAGCTTAACTCCATAGCTACAAGGCTCTCTTAATCCCTCTCTAAAAATTCTCGCTAGGGTCTCTAGCTTTCTTTTGTTCTCATAATATCAAGCTAAGACAAAGACGCTATGACAATGACACACATGAAAGAAATTTGTATTCACTTGTCAGATACTGGGTAAAAATATCTACCTCATAGGTACAGTAATGAGAATTAAATTTAATGAGTATTAAAGCAAGCAGAGGCTACTGTGGCATATGGACAAGCATTTCAATTTTTGAACACAAATTTATTTATCGCAGCACCCAAAACACTGAGAACACTCATAGCTGTAGTCTAACATGGATCAACATAAAATACCAATGTCAATACTTGGTTTAAGATAATCAGTCTTCAGAAACATTCCTAGTTCATATATACATCAGCTCTGTTTTTTAATATTGCAAAGTGTAGCAAGAAAAATGCTGTCCTCAGTAAACTTACTGGAGGAAGAAATTGGAGCAATAGAAAGCAATAGTCCTCCCCTATAAAAAGGGAATCTCCTGCTTTGACACAGCTGCGCTAAAAATCCAGATAGCTTTTCCTTCGACAAGATGTACCATACAAGTCTATGTATGGAGGTTATAAACATGTTGCTGCCATCATATCCAAGTCTATCATGGAGGTTATACACATGTTGCTGCCACAGTGCATCTGAGGAAGCAGACACTGTGTTTCTAACTTTTCTTTATTTCCCTTCCACTCCCATTGTGAACTATTTTCAAAATTATCCAAAGAATTTATCAGCAACTTCTTCATTTACTTGTTTTGGCAAAAGGTATACCTTCTAGAGGAAAGAGGATGAAGGAGACGCAGCATTTATGAAATCTGCACAACTTTTCATAATGAAGGCTCATAAGAGCTGCTACAGCCTCATTTGCTCCCTTGGCATATGAGGAGGTCACCCTTTAGATAATAAAGCACTTAATCTTCTCCAAGAGGTTCTGGAGAATGTAACACCTGAATGAGTCAAGTTCTACTGTATTTTTAAGGAAATGGAATCTCACCAGGAAGAGCTGGGATACAAGACTCAAGTGTTGGACGCTGTCATACTTTATTTATCTTTTGAACTGAGTTAATTAAATGAATGCAAATTCTCATAAAATCTATGTGGACAATAATGTGTACACAATGTTTTGTAACAACTTGATTTAAAATTTACTAAAGAACAAAGCCAGGGAAGAGCAGGGGGGTTTCAAAAGCCTAAAGTGAAACCGTTCCAAGGAATATAAAAAGGTCACTTCCAGTCRCTACACAAACCTGATTTATTCTCAGCATGATACCAACAAATCAGAGGTAGCATTCAACTGATCAGCTGTTTGAACTGGCTTGGTTATATATTACTCCTTACAGTACCCAACAGAATCATATTTTCTTCATCTACATACTTAGATACTATTTACATGTCTCCTGATCAAGACTCTTCCCCTGTTTATACTACATAAATAAAATAAAGCTAGGATTATTAAGCTAGTGTATTACTAACCGTAAAACTTTAAAAATACAGTGTATTTAGATCCATGCTGAGATGTCTCTTGTGCATATGCAAAAAAACACAAAAAACAAAAAAAAMCCCACCAAAACCACCAAGTAAAGCACTCACCTAATGAGACAAAAAAAAAGTAATCATTATTCTTTCCTATCAAGGATCTTCACCATTAGCATTTTGGGGGAGAGAAAATTCACTTTAGCATTTACATAATTTTAAGTGGCAATTACATTTAGGGAAAGCACCTTCAATCCATCATCTTTTTGTTTCATATTTCCAGATGCTAAAGTAATTCCTACTGAAGGACTATAATTAGCAAACTGTGCTTAAACATTAACATTATACTGGAATTTAAAAAAAAAAATCACAAAAAATTACCACAGACTGAAACCAAACCTTCAGATTGTGACAAAAGTTTATTAAAACTTCAGAAGCTTCAACTCAGAATAGCCTAGAGGAGTATGCAAGTTTTAAGTATTTAAACTGTTCAGGAAGCACTGCAGATTCAGGAAGACCAAGGCCAATGTACCATCTGGCATCTCTGAAAACACATCCCTGATCCAAGCAGGTATTTGTTTTTGAGAAAGAGCTATAATAAAAAACAAGCAAGTACAGATTAGAAAAACAACAGTAGATCAATAATACGACTCATATATATAACCAAGTGGTTTTCTTTCCAAATTTACATTCTATTCTTGCTGATGTTAAAATAGACTCCATCTTAATTCTTACTGCTTTCTGGGGAGGGAAGAAAAAAGGTGGTGCATTTTCACCTCTAGAAAACTAGTAATAAAGGAAGAGTGCCATCATGATTCAATATTAACACCCTGGGATACTTTTAATTCCATGGAATTTCAAATGTTCTCCCCCAAGAACCAATTTCGTCTTTTTCCCTCATTATCATTGCATTATCAGTATCATTAAAAGTTACTAGAAGGATTAACATATATCTAATGACAGTCACAGTCCCAAAGGTGACATTTCAACAATAGGGAACAGTAAATACCAGAAAAAGAGTGACTTCATCATCCTTTGGAACCAGATACTGTAATTCAGGACCTCTAAAAAATGCGAGAATGAAATATGCTAACAAGACAGCTGACTTCATGAATAATAAATCTGAAAAAGTTGACCTTAGTCCAAAAAGTATTTATTTAAAACGAGGAAGAAGAGATACCAATTTCTTAATCTTTCTCTAAGACACATCACAGAGGTGCAAATACACAAATAGCCCTGACTTAAAAATCAGGAGGAAAGCATTCCATTGGTACTTCTTAAGTTTTCCAAACTTAAAATCAAATCACCAACTAATACATTTAGTACTTTTGTAAGAAACAGATATTGGAAATGAGTGTTACAAAAGTTATTTTAGAAGGAAGTTTTATTTTTGTCCCTCTATAACTATCAGATTTTTACGAAGTATTTCAACTTCCTGTACATTGAAATGGGAGGTATTTGCAAACAGAAGAAAAGATTAAGCTTTATCATGCTGTTATGTAAACATGTTCTGGATATCTACCTCCGCATCACAGAACCATGCATAATGCAAAACAACAGCCTACCAAGCCCAATGTTCCATTTCTGACAATGGCCAACACTGAAGCAATTCAGAAGACTCCATAAATCTCTGGAAATGCAGCTAATTGCCCAACACCATATCCCAAGAGAAATTTCTTCCTGGCTCTGACTGCTTGGCTTTGATGCATTGACTGAAAACCAGTATTATTCTAACCAGTATTCTTGTTAATGTGGTTGATCTTTATAGAACTGTATTATTTACCTTAGTGAATCATACAATATAAACCCCATAGCTCAACTATGGGCTGTATACAAAAATCCTTCCTATTTATTAGTATTCCAACCTTCTATTGTTATGCAAGACACCAAAATTGTTCTTTATTGTAAAAGTATGCTGGCAAGTCAATTGTCTTTAAACCCACTTTTGCCTTATTCTCCCCCCATTTTTGAACTTSCTGTTGCTTTTCCACATGATGAAGCAGAACAAGTATTTATTGAAACCTAGTTAATCTGAAGTTCTTCTGGATTTGATTTTGTAACAAGAGCATATTGGAGAATTCATTCTTTCTTTGGAGGTCTGAGACAGTGCCTGCTGTGATACTCACATTGTCATTTTACTACTAAGCTCCAAAAAAATGGCGCGAAGAAGCATATCCAAAATGAGATTAAAAAGTAAGTAATAGTTTCATGTTAGTAGTTGGCTGTCACTCTAGAATAATATTTGTTTTAGCAACCCCAAGTTAATGAGTAGCCCATGGCTATATGATAACCATTGTCTTCCTTGGAGATTAGACTCCTTTTTGGACAGGTTTATCTCACAATATTTTTACTTCATGTCCTGTGCACTCCACCCACATCACTCATCTCCAGGGATCTCAGGGGAAACAAGCCACGGGGATAGTTCCTGTAAGCAGTCACATTATTACTTTCAGTGGGAACATGGATCCAATTTGGATTAGTTGTTCCCACAGCTGTTTGCTCCTGCCTTGGGTTTTTTTGCATGTAAAAAGTCCATATACTTGGGCATATACTAGCAAAAGTATAAGGGGACAGTCAACTTCAGTTAGACTCTTTGAGAAACTTCATCTTGGCAACATCCTTTCCTAATGATGCGATATTTTTCATCCAAAACATACCAAAGCTAGGATGCATTATACCTCTTATTTTAGCTAACACAGACCAGATCTACTTCATTGTTTGGCCAGCAATACCAAACAGGTAAAATTAACTCTCCCTCCATCTAGCTAGTAAAACTTTCTGCGCCATTTTTAAAGAGTGTAAGATTTAGGGTAGCGGATCRCAGAATTAAGATGAATAGGGAAAAAGAAGTACATCTTCACATTTCACTTTGTTAGGAACAAAAAGCTCTGGGTGGATTTGGTTTGCACGTGCAGTTTGGCTCCCCCATTACAACAGCCTTTGACCTCCTCCAAGCCTCGTGTACTTTTTCATAGCTCATTTAACAGATGTCTAGCTTGACTTCTAGAGTACTTGATCAACATAGAAAGAGCAGCAAACATGGAGCAGTTACCAAACTCCAGTTTCAAAGGAAACGACAGAGGACACAATTTTGCACAAAGTTGCACATTTCAGCCCAATCGTATTTCCTTTCCCATCGCACTATCAAATCAAGCCCACCAGAAAGCAAAGGTTCTTTCCCACCCAGGTACTGTGTAGTCCAGAAAGGGTGCACTGATCTGGTAGTTAGGTGCCCTCAAGTTCAAATCTCACATCATTTTCTGTGACTTTCTCTGTCTTAGCCCTTGAGACAGATCAGTAGTATCTTTTGGCGTGACTTGTGATACCATCAAATTGCATACACTGGCATAACCAGGACTAGAACCTTTGTCTGTAAAGTCACAGACCCAAACAAACCACATCTACACCTTACAATAAAAGTGTGCTAAGTCCACAAGTGAAAGAAAATATTATATACAAAGCATGGGACAAGAACTATTGGCCTAGGTATTAAAGAGCAGGTAATAATGTTCACAGCCACGGGCAACTGAAAAGTCACGACAGCAACACAGACAGCATACTGTGACACATGGGTAGCATGTTGCAGGTGTCTGTTTGCAAAATGTGCACGTGTGACGAATCAGGCCACAGACGTTTATCTGGATGAACGATAAATTACTCCTTTAGGTTAGCCATGTACTGGAACTCCCTGCATCCAAGTTCTTCATGCATTTGTTTTGACAGCTACAGTTCAATTGCAAACAGTGACTCTACATAAGATACCGTTGTGTGCAGTAATTTATAAAAATATCAATGGCTTAGTAATAATGGAAAATAATTATTATTCCTTTATTATACCCAGATGGGAAATGATTATGTATGTGCTAGCAAAGTTTTATTATATATAAGCACCTTCATTCTTCCTATGTTCGCTTCCTCTTTGCTCAAATTCTATCTGCTTACTCTAACAGCAATGGCTGTTCTTAACACTGGGGACCATCAGCCTGGTGATCTCTCTCATGCACTCTCAGGTTTGTTTCCAAAAAAAAGCTTTTTTTTTTTTTTTTTTTTTTTACTGTTTGTCATTGCAAGAGTGCTTTTCTACACAGGAAATCAAATCAAGTTAAAAGAGTGAACTTGAATTGCATCTGTTAAAACACATTAAAACCTTCATGGAAGCTGTCAATGAGAAGTTAAGCAACCTCCATGTTAGCTTAATTCATGAGGCTCACAGTAATATTTAACACCTTTTTATTTTACATTTTTGTCTTGGCTCAGAAATACTGTGGATAGCCGACACACCCCAAACAAGTAGAACCAACGTGTGGAAATGAGTTTGTCTTTATAATAAAGTTACTTCCTTCTCAAGAAATTTTTGCCAGCTAGAAAATAAAAAAAAGCCCATTTTTCAGAATAAAATGTTTAAACATAGGAATTTAATAGATCTACTAAGCAAGAATATATCTTATTTTATTTACTTAGAAAAAGGACAACATACATTTCTACTGAAAAAACAAACTAGCAAGTTATTTTGTCCTGCAAGGTAGGGGATAATTATACTGCATGTGTTTCATGAACTGCAGAAAATATTTCTCCATTAACAAAATTACTAATTTCAAGTATTCCCAACCAGTCAACCTAGTAAGTTTTCACTCTACCTAAAACCAAGATGAGCTTGATTTAAACAGAAGCATTGATTCTATTAACAATAATAAGAAAATGCAAGTCTGAACATGTAAATATTATTTTGCCCACCTGGAAAGTTATACTACATATAGCAACAGCTGCCTACATTTTAGTGGATGACTGGGCACATCCTGCCTGAAACAAGCCTGGAAAACACTTATAAACACTTTAAAAAAAAACAAAACAAAAATGACCACTTATAGTACTGTGTGAAAACAGGAAGGCCATCCTTTAAGAAGTAAGCCAACCACATTACCTATATACTTGCAGCTACATACCTAGCTGTGCATTACAAGCATTAACGCAAAATCTACCCTTTTGCAGATGAGTTTTCATAGCGCTTTACTGCACCAGCTCAAGCCTCAACAAGCTCAAGTGACTTGGGCCAGTACCTTCATATTCAGCAGGGTGGGGCAAGAGAGAACCTCATTACAGACACTCTGGGGTTATAAGAATGCAAATCACCAAATTCAGCATTTTGAACAGCACCCTTAACTCAAAGCTAAAACCCATGCTAAGCCAGACCACATGGTAAAAGTCTATGATATGCCTAATAAGAAACATTAATAAATACATCCCAAAAAACCTGAAATTTCAGGTTAGTCTTCAAAAATTGCTTATAATCAACAGCACCACAATAATCAAGTGAGGAAGGGACACAACAAGAACAACTACTGTTAGATGCCCATCCAGGAATACTGTGCAGAAGAAACAGTACTCCTTAATGCCTGAAAAATCAAGCACCCAAAAGACCCTCTACTTCACAAGATTAAGACTAGACTTGAACAAAAAAAACAGCTACAGTCATTAGGCTGAAGTATCTCCTTCACTATTTCTTCTGTTCATCTCTTACCGGTCAGACTTCTTCCAAACCTCAAAAATCAGCTAATTCAAAAAATGGCACTGTCTGGCTACAACAAAAAGGAGACGCAGACGAGACCCGTACATATGTCAGAACTGCAGGTTAGCACATGCACCCCAACCAGAAGTTACAAATGAACCAAGAAAGGCTGGCTCACRGAAGAAAAGACCACATTGGAGGGGATTAGGTATATCTGGGGATCTGGATACCCTAGACTAGAACCAGCAAATACTCCCATTTCTAATCTCTTTCCCTTCCTAGAAGAGATTCAGATAACCTTAAATAGCAAGACCAGTGCCCACCTGTGGYTTTTTGAATGTAGGCTGGTCAGCTCCTTAAAAAGGTACCAGCCCCCTGCTAAATCAGGAGGTGAGATTTATCCAGCTGAYAAGGAGCTGTAGTACTAACATGATTTTGTTCAAGACAGTCTATTAACATAAACAAGAGATACAAGTAGGCCCAGAAGCTTTTTCTTTCTTCCCCAAGTACATCTGTTGGTCTAATAAAAGCTATCAGCCCTCACTACAAACTCGGTCCCTTTTACATCTGATGGAAGGCAGTCACACACTAGCACTTTATTAGACACGACCATCACAAAGGTTACAGACTGGAGTTCCAGCAACACCTGGATATTATCAGAGAGAAGACTGACTGAAAAGAAAGCTATTTATCATTTATCACACCTGACACAAACTTGAAACCACAGAGTTAACTTTGTAACCTGAGCCCATCCGCAAAGTAGACACAAAACACCTCCTSGTAAAAAAACATCTCTATCCAGTTTTGCATAACCTGTTAAGATACACTGTATGGAACAAAGTCTTTCCTGAACAACTCCCTGCTGTTTTATGAAGAGCCATACGAAAGAAAAGTTCTCTAAATTACRAAATTCCAGACTGAAGGAACATTAAGGTTGTAAAATGAAGCAGTTAAAAAAAAAAATCAGTCTCAAGGTCACCTCTATACAACCTGTTTCACACAAATTCTGTTTTATGTATAAATACTAGGAAACTTCTCAGGTAAAAGTCCCAACTATTTACACATTTCAGTGTAGAGAAGGGACAGCAGTGATCCAGTCACTGAACACTGATGATAAAAATATTCAGTGAACATCTTTCTAACCTGAACAGTGAGGGGGGGGGCAGGGAGGAAGGCATGCAGATATATTCTGAAGAGTGAGTTACCAGACCCGGATCATTTTCACTTTGCCCCCACCACCAAAGCCCATAAGATGCTTATTAAAAATACAGTTTTCTGCGTGCCTACATTCTAGCTTAATGGATTTACACTTTGAATGTTCAGAGTAAGAAGGAATTTGATCTATGACAGTCATTCCTGTCTTGATTCCAGTTTAATTTCTGACATTCTTCAGGGCCTTGAAAACTGTATCTAAATTCTGATTTTTATTTTTTTTAATGTGTGTTCAATGCTCTTTTTCCACAGTCAGAAACAGTGCTTTTTGGATTGTGTGAAGAACTTGCACCCTGACCGGTTTCTCTTGGCTGGCAGAATAAAAGGAAACTAACTTCAGGCAAATCTGCCATTTTTTCCCCTCCAGATGCTAAAATTGTAGTACTGCTGTTCAGCCATTTACAGTTATACTCATCATTCTAACTCCAAAATTAAATTATTTAAAATTATTGCACACTGTCTCAGGAGCAGGGAAGCTCCTAGAGTGCAACTGTTTGAAGTGCTGGAACAAAGTAATGAAGCAACAGTTCTTCCTTAAGTAGTCTCACTGATATAACAGTCTCCAGTAATATTATAAATTACATGATTGCAAAAATKAATTTTAAAAAAATCACATGTATTCATTATAAAGCTTAGTACAGTGAAGGACACAGTCTTTTTTTTTTTATTATTGCATAAGATGGTTAGAAAAATTGCTAAGGAGGGCATTTAGAAACTGAACCTAGCAAGTAAGTTTCACAACCTTATCACTGATTGTAGAAGGCTAAACATGGGTTAAAAGTGATGCACAAGATTACTTCAAATAGCATTCCACTAGCAAAGACACACATTAAAGTTGTTTAATAGGTCAGCAATGATTGCAGAATATGCAGATCTGACAACACCAAGTTCAAACTTGTATACACAGCTATCTAAAAATTGCAGTCTCTTATTAATTTTACTCTTTCAAGTATGCTTGCTCTGGGCCCACATCCAGTAGATGCAACAGATGGAAACTGCCAGTGAAGTATGGCAAAGCTATGTAGGCCATCATGCGTGAACCAAGCTTCCTGAAAGCTCTCTTGAATCAGGCTGCTGTATTCAGCCAGGCATCCAAAATACCACCTACCTTCACATTCACACCATGACAGAGCCAGCACTTTTCTCAGGTAGATGAAACCTGATTTAGAGCAAATTATAAATTCCAAGTTATTCATAAATATCCAGTTCACTACAAGTATATTTATAATTTAGCCATAAACTGAATGTAACACAGTAGGACAGCAACTCTGACAGTGCTCTGAGGCCATTACCTGCTCCAAGACCCCAGCCCAGTCATAGCATCTCCTATTTTCAGATATTCTGCAGTTCTTTCGAACATTTCAAGCCAAAGGATACATAATCAGAAAATCACTAATTATTTGCAGAGTAATTAGCACTAATAATCACACTACTACATGATTACATTCAATTGATTTAAGTCCTTGCTGCCACCAAAGAGAGTGTTCCCTATGCTTTACATTCTCACCAGCTCCATAGTGCTATTAACATTATTCATGCACCTACACAAACAAGCTGCAGGAACTCATTTAGCTGAAAACTAATGTTAGGAGAGGAAAAAAAGGAAGTAAAAAAAAAAAAAAAAGATTAGTTTCCAGTCAGATGAGCATCTTAACCTATCAGCCTTCCTGAATACTGATGCTAGCACAAAGGAGAAGAGGGTAACACACAGAGAGACACAAGGAAGGAGTACTGCTACACTTTTAGAATGCTCAACTCTTTTTCTAAGGAAAGTAATAGTTCATTTTACTTTAGGGACCTTGAGATTGATCTACTCTTCTTGTCCCTCAATAAAATCCTTGGTGGAAGAAGAATGCTCTCATAAGAACAAACCAGTATTCACGTGCATTGTACTGACTAAAGGAAAGTAACTGTCTAACTGATGCAAATTCTGTGGTTTGCTGAAGTAACACAGGTTTCAAAATGCAGGATTTATTTGGCATTTTCTTCAAGAAATCAGTAATTAACTATACCAGGACACTTCAGGGAGCAAGGCTCTGCARTTATTTTTTTACTTGTTTTGCATTTCAGCAGAAAAGCTGTAACAATGACTATCTCAGTAATATAACCAAGCACTTTCGGAACCAGAGAGACATAAGGGAACAACAYGCCTGAGAAGTTTAGATTGCTCTTGTCCAGTCCCAACTCCTTTTCTACAACTATGACAGCCCGGGAAACTCAYGTTTCAAACTATCAGCACCCTTCCACTACTACACTAATGAATATTATAAGTTAATATTTAATGGAGAGACTCTTCTACCTRTGGACTATGTTAGACTAGTTGTTTTCACAGCTAACTCTAGTTTAGCAGAGGTACTGCTTTTGTCTGATAAGTGTATGAAATAATATTGAAGTCTCATAAGTAAATAGTGAACTGAGTGCAAGTRGCTCAGAGACAGACCTAGATTTATCTGGGGAGAACAATCTGGGACCCCATAGGTAATGTTACACCTATAAATAGAAGTAAATAAGGAACATGTGAATATTTCCATGCCCAATGGGACTGGACATGTCTGGTTTACTGGTTCCGAGTTATTTTCAGCTCCCTCAAAGTAGGGAAAATGGCCTGTGAAGCCAAGAATTTGCAGGGAATGTAATGCAAGGGAAACACCTGTTGTGAGGTCAGTTAAAAAACAGAACAAATATACACACTGTGCAAGCTGTGAAAGGTGAGAGGTTGCAGCAGAGTTTCTAGGGGGAAGACTGCCTTATAAAGGCAGGAGACTTTCTTCACTGAAGATGACTGAAGGGAAGAACGGSGAAAGCATTCCTTACAGTTACAGCAGCTGAAGAACTTCCAGTGTTCTTCCTTTTTATAGAAATATTTGCTATAACTAGGAAGTTTCAAACAGTACCTAGAATAAAAATCATTAGCTACCTTTTTATATAAAGGTCTGCTACGCAAAGACAGCAGTACTCTTCTCGCTTCAACTGTACTATGCACCAGCCAAGCTGACAGTTAAGTATGCTGCGTGATTTCTCACTGTTCCCACTACAAGATGCATTCCTTATGATTAATGGACTTATGATCCTTATGGGTCCCTTCCAACTTGAGATATTCTATGATAATGCATCCTGTTCAAAAGCAACAAAGATTTAGTCTAATAGCTGAAAAATCAGCATACCGGATTTTTACTGACTCAGAACTAGAACACTAGCATGCTTTTTTCACATCTAGTCCTTACCTGTTCTAGCTCAAGCCTAGGACTTTTCTGCATAACAATATTACTCATATTTCACCATAGTGTATCTTGAACTGGACTTAAGGTTTTATGAGGAAATTTCTTAAAGACACTTCCATAAATGCAGAATGGAAGACAACAAAACAGCAGTATGTGTTACTTTTCTTCTAGCCTTCAAAATCACTGCTGGGATAATGTGGCAAAATCCTATATCCAGAACAAGTGGAAAAACTGCTAGCTTTATTTTAAGCCCCTGACAGTTATAGCTAAATAAAATAAATGCATGGCACACAGGCCTTCTGTATAGGTAAACCTAGCAGTGTGCAGACCTAGAGAAGTCCTCTTGCACTGTTTGTTAAAAATCATCAGTATAGCGTATACCTGAAAAGACTGAATTTGCATAGTTACTGTGCTGACTTAATACAACGTACTTTCCAGCTACCTATCCTGGTCAGATGAAGACTATGCAAGGCAGCATATRTATATGGTGTTTATAATGGATTAATTCACATAACAAAATAAAACTTGCAAGTGTGAAGGCTATTACATTGGATTAGACATTCTTCAGTTTACAGCTGTAGCCACTTGCTCTATCTTGCAGATCACAGAGCACCTGAGTAGACCAAACCTGTCTTCAGGCACAAATATTCTGATCATGAGTTTGATGCTTTCTTCTGCCATCTGTATTTGTCTGATCTTTCTAGGCCATTGCTTTTCTAACTGTCCTCAAAGCTGAAAATGTGGGATATGAGAAAAGGATAGCCTTCAATCATTTTTAGGCTCTCCTTTCCAAGTCACCAGGGCAACATATGAAAGGACAGATAATTGAGCAGTGGATGATATGACAATATGGATAGCAAGACCTACAGCTTRAAAACTAAAGACAGGAGGAATCCCTATTGCACACAGCCCCTTCTCTTTTACTCYGCTTACAGTCTAATTAAGTCTGGGAGAAGGAGCTGTGAATCTCTGTCAAGTCACCATAAGGCACAGAAAGGCAGAGAGACAATACACTTGCGTAAAGTTAGCATGCTCCCACAACGTATTTCTTACTGTCAYAAATCCCCCCCCACAAGAGCTCGACACCCTGCTGTCCAGAAGARAAAAGTTTTATTATTACACAACAGAAGTTTTGCATCTAAAATTTTATTTTTAACAAGTCGCTACATGCTGTAGTCTTCCCTCGGAAGAAGAGTCCTTAGAACCACAGTGAAACCAAGCCACATGGATGAGGGCACTGACGTTTTACTGGTACCAGAAGTGCCTGTGAAAGGAGTGGATACTGCAGCTCACAAGTACGAGAGATGCTTACACTGATCCTGGAATAGTACAGTCCTCTGATGCAGAGAAAATATGGATACACATTCAACAGAAAATAATCTTCATTGAAGGGTTTAGAGGTAGCATTTCACTTCTTGAGRATGCAGAATTTTTCTTGCGCTCAAGTAAGAATCCAGAGGGAATGCCGGTATTTTATGGAAACTGAAGACTTCTTGCAAAGGAAAAAATGAAAGATCTCCCCCCTGCCCATTTCCTTCACTAAGAGTCCATTTTTATAGGGTTGGTCTACAYGCTGAAGGCTTTTCAAGTAGCCTATACAAAGCTCTCCAGCTCATTTCTGCATCGGTAGTTTTTTTTTCCCAGTTTAAGATGCACTTACAGAGGTGTTTTGCCATCACAACTATGTTAAACTGTTGCAGTTTTCTTAGTTTCAATCAGCATAGTCTATTAACCTGCTAAACTACAAAGTTATAGTACAGATGTAGCCCCAAATTACATTTTGTGTTTAACAGGTAATTGTTCATAAAATAGTTTGTTTCTCTCTCCTCTTTTTACATAACAGTTCACAATCCTCCTCTATTAGGAAAAAATGTGTTACAGCATCAGACATCACAGCTGAAGATTAAAAATAACTGACACCGTGTCAGGTTTACCAGTATCATTAATATGTTTTACTCCTTTTTAATTATGAATTTTAAAACAAATTAAAAAGCAAGTTTCATAACTGAAGGAACAATGCCRTCTTTGTTGCTACCTTGAACTTCAAGAGCTATTTGTAACACAAAAGTTTGGAATCTCTTCCAAAGAGGGCAATCTAGACCTCTGTCAGGTGTTGGTGAGCAAATTAAGCAGCACCGATCTCTAGTCAAAATTGCACTGAAAATATATCCTATGTACAACAAAAAAAGCTCAAAATGGTCTATTTTTTTTAATGGAGAGAATGCACTGAAGAAGCCATAGTCTTTCACCAATATCAGTATTAAGGCTACGTTCAGTAGAAGGGTAAAAGATACCAACCAACCACAGAAAAGACTTTGGGTTTATTTTGGTGCTCAACTGAGCACTGTAACAKGCCAGCGGCTCTTTTTTTTCCACTTTCTTCCCTAGGACTTGACTGGACTTTGAAGCACTTGACTGAACAGAAGGCAGCACCCAGAGAAGTTTTGCTGTGTGACCACGTAAGCCTATAGCTGTTTGTTAATCCATAATAAATTAACTATTGTTTATAAGCTTCAGCTTCCGGGKTTTTTTTTGTATTTTAAGCACTCTGAGGTGATCAGAGACACTTGGGCTGCTGCCCTTTGTGGTATGATTAGAACTTACCCTTCCCCCACTTTCCAAGAGACCACAAGTGAAGGGGAGGACCAGCAAGGAATAAAGCAGATCTCCCTCTAAATCGCCTATCAGATAAATGCGACCCAAGCTTGAAGGGTAGAGATCTAGAACAGAAGCAACTGTTACTGCTGCCTAATATAACACACGTGCACTTGAAGGTTAATTTCTCAGGAATACGAAATTGAAACACAGAGGGTGTTTCTCATACCAAAACATTAAGAAAGCACAACTGATAACATGAGACATACAAGAAGGGTTCTTGTGAGCCAGCGCATGGAAAACTGTAACTGCAAACCAGCACATTACCAAAGCAGTTAGGAATAAGAAAGATCACAGTACTTTTGTTAGTGGTGACACTCATTCGGGAAAGAGTGACAACACCAAGAAGCAGACCAATACAATTTGCTCTCCAGAGGCACAAGACATCGACACAAACTGATGGGTTACTGGGAGTGACCTGTTTTCCTACTRTTTCTGCAGGCTTTTCTGCAGGCCTTCCCTTTTCACAGAAGAGACCCAAACAGCTGAAGTTTTCACTGAAAGAAAGGCTGAGTGAGTGACATTACCCAAACTTGTGCCCTGGCAGACGAATGTCCTCAGTTTCTTTCTCAACAAACAGCAAGAAGGATGTTTTCATTTATACGCATAGTTGCTAACAGCAGCCATAACTTGGACAGAATAAGAAAGGGTCCCTCAGGCCTTCTACCCCTTCCCCCTTCAAAATAYAAATGCTCTCCCTTCCTGCCATAACCCTCCTCAAAATTCACACAAATAGAACTAGCAAAGTTTTAAAGGAGAAAACATTAAGAGCATCAGTGGGACAATACTGGGTTTGGTCAGCCGAGAAATGTATCRGGAAATAGCTGAGAACAAGCAAGTAACACACTAATTACTCAGGATCCATTCCCATTACAATGGGGAAAACAGGCAAGTCTTTTTCCACRCAGGGACGGATCCACCCACCCCGGGTAGAAAAGTACAGAACAAATGCCAATTTTTTCATAGCAACTTCAAAAAGCCCAAAATACTTTTCATAAGAAAACMGGCATTTTAACATATTGAGAGTTTGGCTAAACTAAACCTTGATTCTTTTCTGCTTTACAACATAATTCACAGGAAATAAGTCCAACTGTGTAAACGAGGCATTTTGAGTTATCCAAATGTCYTGCATAAGTCCTGGGGTTTACTTTTTTCCTAATTATAGTGGCACTTTGACACTTCAGCTTTTACTTTTACAAAGCAAATATAACAGACCACCTGTGCTTTGTGGTTGTTATGAAACAAATCAGAASAAGCTTGTCATTTATATTTTCATTACGACCATGTAGTAACAGAGTGCAGCCCTCTGACTTACAAGACACAAGTGTTGCAGTACATGCATATAGAGCCCTTCAGATGCCAGAAATACTGCCTTTCCACCGCTCAGCCTGCAGGAGGAAAACCCAGCCATCAATATCTACCCCACAGATATTCAGCATTCACTCCATCAGATTGAGGGGTCAAACTTACAGTAAAACATAACTGGTATTGACAAGTGGCTCAAGAGTAGGCCACACCTAGTTTGAAGATATGTAACAAGTGCCATRCTTTCACCAGCAAACAGTTCAGCTGCAGACAAAAGGCAACACACACACACGAGTGATCTTTCTAACACACCACATCTAGCAATGGTGACAAAATAGTTTATTTTGTATTCCAGGCACATCACATTAGAAAAGGAGGCAACCTACATGGTAAAGATCACATTCAGGAACTGGATCAAACTACTGTAAAGAAGAAACTAAGGGCAGCGAGTTATCACTGCAATACTGGTTTTACTAAAGATAAACCTGCTGCTCATGCGGTTTTGAAGCATAATTATTCACAGTTCACCTGAGTGCAGGTTGCCAGCACAATTCATGCAAGAACTAACCGAGTTTATCTCGCYTGGGATACTGGTAGCGTATCAGGTCACTCCCATCAACTGCATCTCCCTCTCCCGCACTGAGGTTTKCAGCCCTAAAACCAGCAGCAAAGCGCTTTCTACCTTCTGTCTCTATGTAATTAGCACTATTAATCCCAGGCTATCCAAGCCCCCTGTCGTGGCTCTGATTTGGCTTTAATCTCTGCCGAGGTTTCTTCTTCCTCTCCGAAGAAAGCCATGTAAACCTTGGCAAGCCTTTCGGTTTGAAGTGGGGTTCTGTTGCAGAGGTATTAGTCCCACACTGTACGGGTGGAGAGCACGGAGACCTGCAACGCCTAGCCTTCCTCCGCCCCCCCAAAAAAGGAACGAAAAGTTACTTTTTCAGAGGCCGATCGCTTGGGACAAAGCAAGGGCTGCCCTGCACCTCTTCCTCCCCTCAAGCGCAGCCGGCTACACCCGGAGCAGCTCGTCCCTGGGTGGTCCAGCCGCCTTCTCTGAGGCTTCCCCTCGCTGTCACCGCAGGACGCGAGCACACCGCTTGTCACCTCCACCGCCAGTAACTGATTAGTCATTTGCGCCGCCCGCGGGCCCCCCGCACCCGACAGGGCGGCCGGCGCCTCCCCGCCCGCCGGGCGCTCCTCACGCGCCCAACGGTTCGCCCTCACGCCCCCAACGGCTGCCCGGGCGCGGGGGCAGCCCGCCGAGGCGGGAGCCGCTCCGGCGGGCGCCGGCCCGCGGGGGAAGAGGGGGCCCCACTCACCCCATGAGCCAGTCCATGGCTGGGTCCCGCCGCACCGGGAAGCTCCCGCGGCCGCCGACTCCCCGCTCACCGCTCGCTCATGGGGGCCGCCGCCGCCGCGGGCGCGGGGGCCGGGCTCCTCCCTCGCTGCCTCGCTCGCTCGCTCCCTCCCCCGCTGCCCGGCTSGGGCTGGGCGGTGCGGGGCGGTGCGGGCGGGGCGGCCGCCAGGCTGCGCCGGGTCCGCTCCTCARCCTGACACTCGCGCACTGGGGCGGCCGGAAGTAAACACACGGCGCTGGCGGCCGCCAGCCGCCAACCCGGAAGCGGCCTCCCGCCTTCCCCCCGACCGCCGCCCGGGGCACGCTGGGAAGTGTAGTTGGGGTGCGGCCGGTAACGTCGCAAGGCCTGAGGGGCCCTGGCGCGCCCGCGGTCCTCAGGGGCTGAGGGGAGCGCGGCCCGCAGTGGGCATTCTCCTGGCTGGGGGCTGCTGGTCCCCGGGCCAGGGCCCTCCAGCGTCACTCGTCGCCCTCTGGGGGGATTTCACCATCCGGGACTGGGCCTCAGCGGTTCAGTTCTCGCTATGCCACAGGCTCCCTGAGGGGACCTCCATGTCAGGGCCTCTGAGGTAGCGCTGGGGTGGTTACACCAGCCTGCACGCAAGGCAAAATGCGTTACTTCTTGAGGGTGATGAAAGCCTGGAGGTCCCACACGACCCAAGCTGCTCCTGCACGGAGACCCCTGTTCCTCTCACCCCTTCTGGCACCCTGTGAGAGTCCTGGAGGCTTGGACGGGGGACACGGGCTGGCCGCCTCCCTCACCTGCCTCCTCCCTTCCGCTACTGCTTGCGCCTTGTGCTCCAGAATCTCCTCTTTGACTCAAAATCCTTCCCTTCTCAGTTCCTCTAATTGCAAAAATAACGAACCGACTACTAGCTCCACAAAAACAGAGGGATGATACCTGCCCACAGACAGCCCAACACCGCACCTTTTTGAGATGTAAACGATCTGGTTTAAAGAGGAGAAATCCTTTCCATGCAAATCAATGAGGCGCAGCATTTCCAAAGGCTGTGTGAGACAGGGCGGATGTCCTCTTGACCGATTTCCCCGATCAGCAGCACCTGCTTAGGTGGAGATGTTTACAGAGGCAGATCCTCTGGGGGCGATCGCATGCTTTGGGCACGTATATTAATTAAAAACTATTTGTGTTATGGGAGAGTGACGGTTACTTCATTGGACTCCCTGCGGTCACCAGCTTTCTGAGGGAAGGACCATCTTTCAGAGACTGTTTGAGCCATTATCCTCCTCCCCTGCCCTGCTTCCTCCACCTCACTGTGCCAGGGCACACGAAGCGCCCTCCCAGCCCTGTGGTGCTGTGGGTCTGGGGGTCCCCAGGGCCCCTCATCCCACAGGCACCCACCTGTGGCCCCGCTCGTTCAGGGAGGATGAGGCAGTCTCCAGCCATCACACTGACTCCAACGACAATTTCAACAGAGCAGCGTTATCCTGGGGCTAGTAATGCATTGCAAGGGGGTGTCATGGGGGTGATTTAATAAGAACGTGTCTTGGTCATGGTTGTTTTGTATCCCTCTGTCTTGAGGAAAGGCGGTAGAATTATTTTGTGTTAAAAAACATATTGCACCATCATTTTTGGAACTGACCTTCCCTCTGAAATCTGCCGTGGATCCCTTTGCACAACACATAACTGCTTTATTTTGCCATTGTCCTGTAACAAAACTTCACCCTGAGAATTATTTGGGTATCCAGCAGTGTAATATAAGAAATAGAAGACCAGAACTTGAAAATGTATGTTGTCTGTGTTCAAACTGAATATTTTTCCTTAACACCTACATTTCATCTTTTAATTGTTTATAGTTTTAGTTATCTTTGCATTTAGAAAATGTAGCAGAGGATAGGAAAGAGGTCTCTTACAGCAAAACCCCACATACTTTACTGAGTGGCTGGGAGGAGGTTTTTTTACAATGTTTAAAATACCAGATCAAACCATCTGCAGAAAATAATTATCCTTTATGCAGACACTTGATCCAGTCATTATCTGCAAACATTTGAGAACAGATGTCCCTCATTTGAATTATGTTTTCTTGTTGCCCTTTGTTAGGAGTATTTTTGGCAGGGCATTTGAGGATGAGCTCCATCCAATTTTACTGTGGGGTGCATTGTACCAGGAGTAGGGTGTTTAGTCATATGACACACGTTTTAAAGCAGGGATGACTTCTGATACAATGAGTTTGTCATGTCAGATTAGCTGTTTTCCTCCTGATTGTATCAAGGAAAATATAGAGCAACTAGCACTGGGAGAATTACTGGTGCAAAAGAAACTCAGACAACGAACATCTATTTCATTAATCTTTTGTATCATACCTTCCAATGGCACAAGGCATTTATCTATATCTCACCCAAGGTGATTATTTTATAATTTTTTTCCATTGTCAAATTGACATTACACCTACTGCTTTTTTCCTTCTCCCCTCAGCCACTGGAAACCCCGGAAGTCCCTCTGGCAGACCGAGGATTTCACATTCATCCCCGCTCAGTCAGGTGCCTCTGTGAGTAGCTCTGAAGAGCAAAGGGGGGCCAGTCCCACTGGCGATTGGGCTGCCCATCCAAGAGCAGTCTCCAGTGGTTGTCCTGCAACTCCCCTTCTGTTTCTAAACCCTCTAAGAAATGCATCACAGCGATTATTTGTTTGACAATAGCAAGCCTGGCAGGCCATGGGGCTCTTTTGTGCTAAGCCCTATGCACATGCATAAAGAGAGGGTGCTCCTTGTTCAGGGCAACAGGCTTGTGAGACCCTGTAGGACATGAATATAAGGTGCTTAACAAGAGACTGTTCTTGGCATACAGATGTGGTAGGAAGCACAGAGGATCGGGGAGGTTTATAATGCTTGACGTTGGAGGGTTTTGCACCGACTCTTCTCTGGATTACTGTCCCACAGCTTACTTGTGTCTAACAGGATTTAAAATGCAAGATTATTGCCAGACAGTCTGAGCAGAAAGGCTGCAGTGCGCCCCGTGAGCTTGCGGGATCTGGACTGTAAGGCTTTTGGCCTGTGGCGCATCGCAAGGAATACTGCATTCACTCGCTCCTCTCCTCCTTCTGCTACCTATATCCCCTGGCCTGGCTGGCACAAGAGGACCCCAAAAAAATGCATGCCCTGCTCCTCCCAGCCTCCAGGCATAGGGTGGCTTTGTTCCCAGGTGGTCCTCAGCAGCACCAGAGCTTTTTGAGAACTGATGGGAGGCTGGGAGGGATCCCATGCAGACCAGACCACAGGAGTTGRGGCAGACAAGCCTCTCGCATGAGGATTTAGCAGTCGTGTAAAGCTCTGCAGAGCTCAGTATAAAAGCCAAGGTACAAGACAGCATGGACCTGAGGGCCGTCCCAGTCTAGCGGAACGCTCTGCTAGGTCCCATAACCCCTGAAGAGTGACACTGCAGTACYGAGACTGGCTCAGCGCTAGCTGAGAGCTGCCTTGGAATAGCAAGCCTGAARGTTTCTTTCCTTGTTTTTCCCTCCYGCGGTTCTCATGACCAGATTTGTGCAAAACAGGATGTTTGATAGCAGCACAGACAACGTCTGTCATATATAGCTGATTTTCGTATTGGCTTTTCAGTCGGCTTGCTTTGCCGGTCTGGTAATAAAATGGTGCCGCAGAGGACAAGCAGCTATGAGGAAGTAATCAGGGCACCGGCCTCTCTGCAACTCTGTCCCGTTACTGCCTCTGATTTTATTGTCATTACCTCCTGCAGCAGGAAAAGTGCAACACACAGGTGGGCAAACATCGCCTTGCACGGCCAACTGCTAAGGAGTAGGAGTGAACTTTGCTCCCTTACCAGCTTATTGCATCAGAAACACCTGTCYCTCCTTCACCACCTAATATCTGGTGTGGGGCCAAGCAGCCTCATATGTGATACCTTGACAACAGCTTTGCATGTTCCCTCTTCTCTCCCTAAGTGGCTGAAGGAATGGGCGAAGGACGAAAAAAAGCATTGCTCAGGGCTGTATGAGTTTTCCTTCTCTTGATTTGAGGCAACATAATTCCCATGGAGCTCATCTTACCCTGGGCAGCTGAGAAGCCTCAGCAGGCAGAGAGATGTGAACCCGTTTGCCTGGCTGAGGTATTTCCAGTGGGTGGCAGAGAAGCAGAGCAGGTGATGGCTGCCCTGACACAGAGGGGGTGTAGCATTTTTCAGCAAGCTGCAAATCTGCTGCTCACATCTGGGTCTTCAGCAACAGGAGGAGAGACACCCTCGCTGGGAAGACGTGGCAGACTGATGGGCTCGGGATCAAAATGGTGTATTTGTGAAGCTCTGAATGTGACACTGGCCCTTTAAGTCAAAACCATCCACATACTCCTTCCCTGAGACAAAACGTCTTTGTCCCTGTGCATGAAACATATTACGGTTCAAATTCCTGCAGAGCCATTAGAAAAAGCAAAGTGCATGAGTCTGACAGCGTGGGCCTGCCTGCAACTCTGAATGTGATTATTAATCATGCTGGATATTAATAACAGCATCTCTTCTTGGTTGGAACATTTGATTTTTTTATAAATAAACACTGTGAGTGGTTATAAATATTGATTGCTGCCAGTAATAGTAAGACATTTTAGGTATAGTCTTGCAACAAGACAATCAATCCCGCCGAGGACCAGATTGGAAAAAAATGGCATTTTGGGTCCTGAACTAGCTGGGAAATATGGCTTGTATTCAGATGTCTGAGAGAGGGCTGAACTTCAGGGAGGAGGGCTGAAAACTCTATCCTTGGGGGTCTGCATTTCCAGGGATGCTGAACAAAGTTCAGTTTCTCTCTCCCAGTCACAGAAGAATAGAAGTATTAGGCATTTCCTCTTTTAGACAACAACTTATGAGTGGATGTTAAAGCACGAGACTGGCGGTGACTGGGTTTTATTTTCCCCCCACTAATTAGGTATTACTGAGCAATGCCTGCCTCACGCCTCAGCTTCCACATCTAGAAAATGAAAGAAACACTTCCCTCTGCATCAAGTCTTGTGAGAGACGATGTGTAAATGCTCAGAAACCTTCATTGCTTAGGAGTGCTCCAAATTAGGTGGATTCCTCTGTTCTTCCAAGCAGGGAATACAAAAATTATGCCAAAGTGAATTGAATAGTAGCCAAGAGAGTTTTTGTTTCAGCTGGGATCCTTAGGAAATGCTGATGGCCATCCGTGGGGTCAGTATGCCTGGGCTGACCCGCGTGTGTCGGAGAGCTCTGTAAGCCGGATGAGTGTGGGTTTCCTTTTGTCCCAGTGCTGGCGATACTGCGTCATTGCGGACAGTCTGTAACCAAACCCACGCTCTCATTTAGCCTGACCATCACTAGCCAATTTGAACGGCCTGTCGGAAAGGAGACACACACCAGCTCCGTTGTAGTTGGTGCTGCTTTTCCTTACTGATAAGCTCTTCCCCAAGTGTATCTTAACCTACTGCCTGTGTCAGGGTGAAGGAAAGGGCACAGGGTGAGAAACAGGACATACATTTTTAAGCTTGGAGAGGGATGTCCACTCAGTGTGGTTGGGTTGTAGGCTACCTGCAAGCAAAAGGTATTGCACGTAACTGGAAGCCAGGGCTTGCCCATCCCCACTGGTTTTGCAGGAAGACGGAGACAGTGCCGGAAATTGTTTGCATTATTTTCCTAATGCTGCATCTCTCTCCCAGATGGCAAAACTCCCTCTAGGCCTCCACCTCGAAAAAAACAGCAGGCAGCAAAGAGCTTGTAAGTCCGTTTTTCAGAGTCCTGGATGCTTTTAACCAGTCCTTGACATTATTTGCAAAGGCAAAGAACAACTTTCTGGCATGTCTTTCCCTCTGGTACAACTACGTATAAAGCAGTTCGTCATGTAACCTCCGAAGTGACCTCAGAGCCTGTGTCACATCTCCTGCAGAGCAAGGAGATGGGCAGCCCATCTGCACATGCACGGGGGCTTCTYGTGCAGGGCAGAGTTTGCCTCCCACAGCCGTATGCCCAAATGGAAGCAGCCCTGGATTTGCAAGCCACAGGTGCGACTGTGAGACTCACGTGCCAGGATCACACCCAAGGGTTTGCTTTGCGGGTCCTGTGCGCCCAGCTCGGAGCAAGCCGTGTGCCCTCCGCCTGCTCCCGTAACGTGGGTGAGAGCAAGCARTGGGCTGGATGCGGCCAGCCGCCCTGCGCCTGCACTCCTGCCGAGGTCGGGGAGTGGGACAGGGGCTCAGCATCCCGCAGGCGTTGTCCAGCCCAGCGCAGGGTTGGTGCCTGCGGTACAAATGAGGCCTCCGATGGCCGCATTAAAGTGTTCCCAGCCCCCATCGATTACAAAGGGTGCCTGGCAGAACAGGAGTCTGTTTGTCTGCCGCGCTCTGCACAAACAGTTGCTTCTGCAAATACATCTCACATGAGCAATTAGCCTCGGCAATAAAGAGGTCCCATCTCTGCCGAGCGGTTGAGGGACGCTGCTCTTTCACCRGGCACCAAGGAGGAGCTCAGACAGCTAGCTCTCCCCAGCCTGCCGCCTTCCCAGGGAGACCACAGGTCTGGGTCTGCAAAGCATCCCCTCCTTTCTGCTCCGCTGGGACTCAGTGCCTTGGCGTGACACGTGTGACGCCACCGCTCTCAAAACAGCCCCCGGATGATAACCGAGCACCGAGCAGCGCGGGGCTGCGCAGGGAAGGGGCAGACATTGCTCTTCAGCTCCTGTGACACTCTGGGGGCAGGGAGAAGTTATTTTAAGGGCGCAGGAAAGATTATGCTGTGAAATTGAAGCTGGCTCTCACTGTGCTTGGAAACCACCCAGCCCAGCTCAGCAGCCATTCTTATCACTGACTAAATGCAATTGTAATTATTTCTCCTCTCCCTCCTCCCTCACCTTGCTAGCATTTTTCTCCTCTTTCATCTTGCACAATTAAAACCTAAAACCAACCCAGGAAAAGCACTAATCAGTTATTATTCATGCATAATTGCAATGCCAGGTAGAGGCCTCAGCTGGACAGCAGGGCTGCTTGTGCCAGGCTCTGGTTATTGCAAAAAAACACAAAGAGAATTATTAATACCAAAGCCCTGGAAGTTCTAGCCCCACATCTAGAGGGGAGATGTCAAATGTGATGAGCACATCGCAAGCAGTGTGCCTTGGTGCACGAGCCTCTTCTCCGAACAGCGCACTCTGTGCTAATAAAAAGGGGGAAGAGGCAGGGCAAYGTGGAGGGGACGCGGTCACCCCTGAGCATCAGGCAGCCTGCCGCCTGCTCTCTRGGACTTTCCGAGGAGGGCAAGTCCTGTGTCCCACATTGCTGCCGTGGAGGGAAAGGGAGCTTTCGCTAACACTGCTGCTCGCTTGCATTTCTGGCCCTGCTGCGTGTACTCGGTTCATCTTCTCTAAATCTTTCCAGCAGTGAACACACCTTTTTTTTTATGGGGGGTGAGGGGGTGGGTGGGAACTGAGGCTGAAGTGCTGCTGTGCTGCTATCACTTGCTCCTACACTGGTATCACTGGAGTCCAGCTGSAAGAAGATAGCCAGTCTTGCAAGACTTGTGCAAAAAAAACCCAGAAAACAACAGTGACACAGATGCTTGTTAAAGTATTTGGGAACAGCAGAAACCTCACATTTGCTTCACTTTGCCAACACTTATGCTAGAAAAATCTCTTTATTTTGCTGTCTTTGGAACTGGGCAATAAAGCTCTATTCCCTRCCTGTGAGATGGAGCAAGACGCCGGTGTGCTGTCCTCGGAGCTTCAAATGCCGAGAAGACTCAAGGGCACCATCTGATGGCCGTAAGAAAAGCAAGCAGTAAAAGCTGCTCCTAGAGATGGAGTAGGGGGGGGAAAGTTCATGTGAAAGCTATTCCCAACCAGTAACACGGCTTCTAGCCAGGCGCAGATGGGGTAGTGGTCTTGCTGGAGAGAAAAGGAGGCTTTGGGAGGGGTTCAGGAGTGTTGAGAGGTGGGTTCGTTTGACCTGCGTGGTGGGAACCCTCTCCCCTTCCTCACTTGGCTCCTGGAGCACCTCTGGAGCAGTATGTGGGAAAGGCAGGTGAGCAACAGCCAACTTGCAGGGTGCAACTGGGAAAAATGTAGTGTGCTGCTGAGGCTCCCCAAAACCAGCTCAGGGCAGAGTGCACAGTGCCAGAACTGGTGTGCCGGTAGAAACAAAAACACCCTGCCAAAACAGCCTGGAGAAGGGAAGGCTGAGCTCCTGCTGGGGCTGCTGAAGAAGATTTGGGGTGCATGGGTGGCCACGTGAGGCTCTGCTGATGCAGGTGGTTCAGACCAGTGGGGATTCTTTTGGTAAGTGGCATTTCATTGATTTTTTCTATGTATAGGAAGTGTTGATTTCTCCAGCGAACGCCGTAAGCGAAGGTCAGGTTTATTCCATTGTTTATTGCAGCGTTAGCAATGGGAGGTGACCTGTCCTCTTTCTCCTCTGACTCTGACAACCGCAAGGGTAGTAAGTGCAAGGAGTCAGCTAAATTCTGGCTTCTGCGCACGGTAACGTGCTACTACRTGAAAGCCGGGAGGGTAGGGTAAGGGTAAGAAAGCTTTGCCCAGGGCAATTTCTTCAGATATGTAGGGATCCAGTGGTGCAATGACTGTCATCACGTACAACAAATGCCACCAGTTGTTACCGTAGGACCATCATTCGTGTACATGAAACCAGCTGACCAAACTCCTTGGAGTTTATCTTCAGGGGGGGACAGAAGTGCACCCATTGGTCCTTTCATTAGCTCAGGCCTCTGCTCCAAGGTGTGTGTCCCTTCTGCAAACCAGGGCTGCATGAGAAGTTTTTAAAGGAAGAGATGAAAACCCCTGTGCTGGGCATACCCGGGCTCTGGCTGAGTGTTGAGGTTTCCTCAGGGCATCCACAGGCTCCAAGGCTCTGTTGTCCACAAACCCACCCAGAAATGAGAGGCTTCTCCCTGCTAGTCTTAACCCGCCTCCAGGGAAAAACACAGCCACCACCAAATCCCACTCTCTGGAGGAGTTCTGTGAAGGCGGCTGGAGCAAGACATGAGTTTTCCTCCCYCTTCCGATGGTCACTCCTTCCCATGGGCTGCCAGCCTCAGAGCTCACCTGGTCAGGTTGTTTGTCTGCCTGTTTCTTAATCTGGCTGTTGTCAAAGGCAAGTCTGCTTCCTGGCTGGAGCTGACAGATCATAGAATAGAATCACAGAATCATGTAGGTTGGAAAAGACCTTTAAGATCATCAAGTCCAACCGTTAACCTAGCACTGCCAAGTCCACCACTAAACCATGTTCCTAAGCACATCTACACRTCTTTTAAATACCTCCAGTGATGGTGACTCCACCACTTCCCTGGGCAGCCTGTTCCAATGCTTGACAACCCTTTCGGTGAAGAAATTTTTCCTAATGTCCAATCTAAACCTCCCCTGGTGCCACTTGAGGCCATTTCCTCTCATCCTATCACTTGTTACTTGGGAGAAGAGACCGACCCCCACCTCTCTACAGCCTCCTTTCAGGTAGTTGTAGAGAGCGATAAGGTCTCCCCTCAGCCTCCTCTTCTCCAGGCTAAACAACCCCAGCTCCCTCAGCCGCTCCTCATAAGACCTGTGCTCCAGACCCTTCACCGGCTTCGTTGCCCTTCTTTGGATGCGCTCCAGCACCACAACGTCTTTCTTGTAGTGAGGGGCAAGGGAGGGCTTGATCTCAGTCTGCTTCTGGCAGCCAGTGCTAGCACTAATGTTTGCAGTGGCTCATTAGTCATTTATGAAGTGCATCCAGGCACCTGAAAGTCTTCCTAGGGATGCGGGGGGAGTGAAGGAGCCCATTTTACAAGGGGCCGGGCAGCAAGTTGTTTGCTTCATACCTAGGAAAGGAGCCCAGAGCAGATGACATGGTTTCTGGCTGTAGCTCCACCAGTCTTTTTTGACTCCCCAGCTGCCCAGCGTGGTTCCCCACCCTGCCACCTGGTTGCTTGGGCAAGGTGGACCTGAATGGATGGGAGAAGTGGCCTGAGGGGTGCAGGATTGTCCTTCAGGGGGTAGCAGGATGCTGCTGAGTTGATCATTACCATAACTGAGTGCTCCCCGGCAGACTAACAGGCTTATCTGCTTGTGCTGCCGGGGTGAGTTTGCACAGAGATGCAGTCGCCTGTTTACCAGTTGGCACAAGTCATGCTGACAGCTCTGGAAGTGTGGGAGAGGGAGGAGAGGACACTGCTGTCRGCACAGCCCCTTCAGAAAGTCCATGCCATGGATGAGCAGAGACCACGTAGGGCGGGTTCCCATGCAAAGGCACCAGGCTTTCCCTCCCTTAACCTGCAATCTTAACCTAGGGGAAAACGTTCTCCTCTTCCTCTGTTGAGGAAGATGGAGAGGGTGGATAAAGCACASAGTCAGCCAAAGCAAACAAGCGATGCTGGCCAGGCTAAATTTCTGTCTTTCTCACCACAGTCCTAGCTGCTTTTCTCTTAACTCCCAGCTCCAAGGTCCCTCGGAAAAGCATTCCTGGAGGTTGCGGAGGAGAGACAAGGAGAGGAGAGGCAAAGAGGTTTCCTGAAACCAAGGCCCCGAGGGGGATGTGTAAGAGGTGTGGATCAATAGCTGTGCTTCCGAGAGCCTCCAGACTCCCTGGATCAGCGATAATAGAGGGGTGAGCTCATTGCTAATAGCTTTGGTGGGTGCGAGAGCCAAGGGCAGCCTGTCTGCGTTGGAGAAAGGCTTGATACCATTTCTGCGGCTCTGTCGGCAGCACTGCTCGGTGCAGGAGGCAGCAGGAGGATCCTTTTTCATTACTTCTCTGTGCATGGACCGTTTTTTTGGTGAGGAGGGCTACCAAGGCTTGGTCTTTGGCTGGGTGCTATCGAATGCGCAGTGGAGCTGGCGAAATCGCAGAGGTTATCTGAGCTAGATGACTCTTTGCAGTGATCCAGGTTATCTTGCTGGCTGCGTACCCTCTAATCCACTCTGATACAAAAATACCAAAGAAGGATGATTCCCCTGCCCAAGGAGGTTATTCCTCTTCCTAAGAGATCTCCATACCGCTGCTGCTGTGCCAGGCACCTGCTTGCCTGGCTTTGGAGGGGTGCAAGGGGCACGCTCGTGGGACTGGGGTGAAACCAATTACCATCAGGAATCCATGTCCAGGACCTGGTGCAGGAGGCACCTAAGCCTCAGYTGTTCCTGTTCGCTGCCTGCTCCTGCTTTGCCTGGTGGGGTTTGCCTCCCCTGCACCAGCCTTGCACCCAGTGCTGCAGCATGGGGAACTGGGGGAGCGTGGTGAATAGGATTTGCAGAGGAATACTGAATTTTCCTTTTTTTTTCTCAGATTCCCACAACTAAGCAAACTCATCAGAGCTGAAAGCACTTCAGGAACCCTGCGTGATCCAGAGGACTAATTATGGGGCCAAGTGGGAGAGGGGAGGGCAGAAAGTTCACAGTCATCCAAATGCGTCCCACTGTGCTGGCCCAGTGACATTCCGACCTCAGCTACAGCCCCCCCATGGGCACCGCTTCATCAGCCAGTGCCTTCACCCTGATGGAAATTGCTCTTCTCCCATCTCCGACTTGTCCGTACCCTCTGTGCTCCCCTCTCAGCGCAGCACCCAGGGCTGAACCCATGGCTCTCTGGGGTCACCCTGCAGCAGGGGTAAGCGGCACAAAGCCCCGGGTACCTGGGCATTTTCTCAGGGGCTGCATGACCAAAATATCCTGGTCATCTGCGACAGTCTGTCCTAGAGGTTYGTAGCGAGTGAGAGGCAGGCGTGCCAGGTGCTTGCGGGGAGCATCTCCTGCGCGTCCTGGCCGTTGTCCCTAATGGATGGCCTGTGCAGCAATTAACGGGGAAAGCAGGGCAGGGAGAGGCRGCCCCGGCAGCGCTTCGACTTTATGATGTACTTTCGCTTGGCATCAGCAAGGTCTCAGGAATGTCTCTGGTGGGGGAAGGTTAATGGTCCCTGGCTGGAGACAAGGCAGTCTGGCCCTTGCTCGGGGCACCACCGAGTCTGCTGAGCTGTGGCTGTGTGGAGGCTCCCGCAGCCTGAACGCAGACGCTTCGTCACTGTGCTGTGCCTGGGGGATGCCAGGGCAAAGCCGAAGCCAAGCCTTGGAGCCAGGCTGAAGGAAGCAGCATTCCTGCACACCCCGAAATGATGGGCTGAGCCAGAGAGGATTGCCGCTGAGCTTCTCTCAGCTCCCGGTGTTGGGGACTACATACATGGGTCACAGATGGGACACACAGTCTGGAAGGCAGTGGGGACCTGTCACTGACCTCTCTTGCTATTGAAGGGGACAGGCTGGGATGCCACTAAGGGAGTTTTGGGGCGCAGAGCAGGGTCTCCTAAAAGTGGAGAGGATCTTGTACAGCCACCTGTCAGCAGCCCGACATTTGGTGCCTTGAATTTGCCAACCCAAACCTGGTCCCCAGTGGCTTTAAAGATGTGAAAGACTTGAACCACATAGTTCAAGTGAATGAAGCAGGRCAGATGTGGCTCTTAGGATCACATGGAGCCCTTCCCTTCCCCAGTACCAYGTGTGGCCGGTGTGCTGGTGATAAGATGGGAGCTGGGCACTGTGGACACCAGAGCTGACGTGTCCCTCCCAGCCAGGCTGCAGGAGGGCAGGTTGCTTGCAGAGACACTGAGCCAGCATGGCCTCGCTCTTATGCAATAATTTGCACCTGTAAGGTGCAAAAGATTTCAAAGCTGAAGCACAGAGCTGGGCACCTGCCCTTCCTCATGTCACACAGCCTGGTGGGGCCAGAGCCAGGCCAGGGCTCCTGTCCCACTGTGGGCTATCACCTTGCAGACAGCTTCGCCTTAGAATCATAGAATCATAGAATCATTAAGGTTGGAAAAGACCTTTAAGATCATCGAGTCCAACCATCA
>JASVER010000044.1:647960-703151 GCA_030449065.1 Oceanodroma leucorhoa
CTTCTCTGGACACGCTCCAGCACCTCAATGTCCTTCTTGTAGTGAGGGGCCCAAAACTGAACACAGTATTCGAGGTGCGGCCTCACCAGTGCCGAGTACAGGGGCACGATCACCTCCCTGCTCCTGCTGGCCACACTATTCCTGACACAGGCCAGGATGCCGTTGGCCTTCTTGGCCACCTGGGCACACAGCCTTCTGGACTTCTGTCCTGCATCTGTCCAACAAGGCGTGTGAGCCACCATTGACCTTYATCYCTCCCTCCTCCTCCTCCTYCTCCTTCTCCTCACACCAAACGCCTGCAGCGGTGCTTCAGCACACTTGCAAAACGGGGTTCWTCCGGCACCGAGCATTGCCCTGAGCGCTCCCGAAGGACGTGAAAGGAGGGTAAACTTCTTTTCCCGTCGCCTGGTGTTGCACAGACAAAATTTTGGTGGTTCGGAGCTCCCGAGCCGTCGGGAGCTGCCACTAGAGGCTGCTCGCATGCCTCRCTGCAGGCCGGGTGCTGCCGGGGCTGCGGGGTGCTCCAGGGCCGGGGCACGGCTTCTGCTCAAGACACAGCTCAAGGACTTGCCTCCAGCCCTGCTTTGAGGCAGGTGCCAGGGAAAGGTGTCCCGCAAAGCTTGGGGCTTTGGGCCACCGATGCCCCATTGCCTCCTCCGGCACAGCCTGGCTTTGCTGTGCCCTCGGTTCCCGGGATTGCCACCAGCTGCTTGGCAGCCCTTGGCGGTGTGATGGATGCCGTGGGGCGGCAGTGGGGTCTGCGAGACAGCAGAAAGCCTGGCAGGTTGGTCCTGCTCTCCTACGGCATCATGCCCAGCCAGATGGCCGCACGGGTTGACACTGAGGGGACATCACTGGGATGGAGGGAGCACACAAATATGTGTTTACCAGGGCATCATGGTCCGCAGGCAGATGTCCAGGCTCCCGCTTCCCTCTATCCTGCGTCCCTGGCTGCCATCAGCCTTGGCTGAGCTCGGTGCTGTGGAGCTGGGGACACCATCTCCTCCGAAGTGTGAACCCCCAGCTCTCCTGTGCCGGGCTTTGCGGAGCGGCACCGGAGGCCCGCTCATCCCAGATGGATGGAAAGGCTCCCCCACATTAGCAGTGCAGGATCAGRCCCTCAGCATCTGTTACGTAGAGACCCAGGGCAGGGTGGTGAGGAGAAGCAGCACAGCCACAGCCCAAATCCAGACCAGCTGCCCGCTTCCATGYGGGGCGGATCTATTTGCATCCAAGGTGTGTCTCTGCAAGACACAAACCAGACCTGGCTTGGGGTACCCCAGGAGTGCCCTGGCACCGGGGCTGTGTCTGCTCTCAGGTAGCCCTCTTGGTGCTGCCGAGGCTTCGTGAAGCACCTTGGGCTGGAGTAACAGGCCCCCTGATGACAGAAGAGTTGAAGAGTGATGCTGTGAAGCAGCAGGTTTGGAAGAGCTGGAGGAAGAGCCTGAAGAGCAGCAAAAGAGGGGGACTAGGGGGCTGAAGCAGCAGCAGGAGAAGAAAATGCCATCCCAGCGCACCTCCTCCAGCTCTGCTGCCAGCGCTGCACTTGCTGCAGCCCGAGCGACTGTCCCACAGCGGCGGGGCAGGCAGAGGAGCCGTGTCCCCCCCGGCAGTGGCAGCACTGGCATGGCAGCGCCTTGCAGACACAGATGCACACCCGTCAGGATGCAGCTCTGTTCCCAGCACGACTGGCTGTGAGTCAGAGAGTGCTTCGGGGGAGCAAACCAGATGGAGGAGATGGTGCCTTTTTGTTATTTGGAAATGGAGCCACTTTTCAACACGGAGGCCTGTTTTAATTCACCGAGGTGTTTTGCAGACGCTGCAGCACCCACGGGGCAATGAGACACTCTGCGGAGAGGAAGGAGGGCTGCAATTACTGTGGGCTGTGGGCGAGGTGTGAGCAGCCGGGTCACGCCGTGGGCATCCAAGGGGCTAGTTGGRTTTGGGCACAGCCAGATCCACGCTGGTATTCAACACAGACGGTTTCTGGAGGAGAGGATTTTTGTTTGCATGCTTACCCTGGCGCCATGAAATGTGATTTTGGGAGGCATTTTCTTTTGCCCTGCTCCTGCTCACACAGCTCCCTCCTGGCAGGGCAGTGAGCAGGAGCAATACCGAGGGGCTGCCAGCGTGATCGATGGGGGTTGCAGCATTTTGGGTCGGGGCACACATATTTAGTGGTAAATCCACAGCAGGATAATTACCTCCCTTTGTGGATGGCGGCTTTATTAAAAAGAAATAAATAAAGCATCTTTAAAGGAGCGGCGAGTGAGAAACACAAACTTGGGGCAATGCAGACGGATGAGTAATGGGGCCCTTTGAGTAAGTGCCTGCTCGGCCAGCTCTGAGTCACTGAGCAAACAGCACCAGCCTGGAGCCGCAGCAGGGCTATTCTTAGCTATTATTCCCCTGTCAGAAGATGCTGCTGAGGGAGAGGAGGCAGGTTATGGGTGTCAGCGGGGGAAAGCATCTACTTTCCAACTAAAAAGCCTCCGGAGCCAGCCTGAGGCTCGGTTGCAGGAACCCAGCCTGGAGATGGCAAGTGTGAGGATGAGGAGGGTGGCTGCTGCTGTGTCAGGGAGCTCAGGATGAGTTTCTCTGAGAGCTGGAGGGAGGGAAGACACCTGGGGAGATGGGTGCTCCTTGGCCATGCGCATCGCCCCGAGGGACCTGGAGGTTCCCCGGTCTCCGGTCTCGGGGACAGCAGGCAGCACAAACCGGAGCATCGTCCTCACCTGCCCCCTGAAGCATCCCCCCTTCCCATCCGCCCCGCAGGGTCCCACTTGGAGCTTCCCAAGAGCGAGCTCCTCTGAGGCAGCCTGACGTCCCTGCTGCGGCCAGGGTTGCATCAGCAGGGCAGGGAGGTGGCAGAGGGGTACCGCGAAGGCCTGGGCTCGGTTGCACTTGGGCTCTTTCTAAATAAAGCATCTCCAGTCACACTGGCTCGAGCTGCTGGCTCAGCCCAGAAGCCTGGAAAACTAAATGACATCATCTGGGTACTGCCGACAGACGGTATTTCCACTCAGACACTAAGTGCACGGGTTTCAGCTGAAGGGAAGAGTGTGGCCGGGGAGCATTGCTGGTTTTAGGGAACTCCCTAAAMCTGCCCTTTCTACCTGCAAAGGACCTGGGCAGGCAGTTGACCCGCATTTTCATCTCTGCTCTCACCCRTCCCAACCCGGCCCCAAGAGGGACCCTGCACCCCAGGAGGGACCCCAGCAGCATCTCAGCTCTCTAAGCCAGTCTCACTTCAACGCGGCTGGGACAAGTCCAAGGACCGTCGGCCCCTTTCTCCCCGTGCCGCCAGCGCTGCACTAGCCGCAGTGACGGGAGCKGCTCATCCAGCGGCTGGGGGCTGGTGGGGTCAACCACACGTGGCGGCAGGTCCGGGGCTGTGATTCCAGAAGGGGTCAGGGGTGGGAATTTTGGGACTCACAGCAGTAGTACTCCAAACCAATATACTCACGAGCCTTGTCTGCATCTACTGCCACTGAGAGCAGGGTATCCCACCACCTTGTGAAGTGACATTGTGGAGAGGAAGGTAAGCAGCAATACAAACCATCCACATCCCTCTGGCATCCCACAGGTGAGGACCCGCAAGGGGACCAGAATTACCCTGTCAATTGGGGAATTATAGCCTGGTGGTGTAGGAGCAGGGTTGTGGGCCAGGATTTCCCCCATGCACTAGTTCAGCTCCAACTCTGCCTTCCTGGGTGGCCTTTGGCAAATAACCTGCCATCTTTGCTCCAGGTTTCCTATTTGTACAAGCTGGGGTGGGTGGGATTCTCTTCTGATTTCCAAAGCTCTCTGGATTTGGTAGAGCTGATTCCCATCTGCAGGGGGTGCATGAGAAAGAAAAAATCAAGTCCAATAACAATAATTACTTTTCTCCTTCCCATGGGTGTTGTAAGGATTAGCTCATGTTTAGCAAAACTCCCTGTAAGTGCTAAGCGTTATTAATGTCTTGGATTGCTCCAGGAGTGAATGTGGCTTTCCAGGGAGTGACGGGTTTTTTTCCTTTGCTGGCATGGAGCTGCAACGAAGTCGTCACAGCCCAAGGTAAGCAGTATCCTATTTCTGTTAGGCTCAGGGTGTCGGGCAGTGCCTGCAGCACAAGAGCAGTCCTCACTTCGCTTTCCATCGGTGTTGGAGGGGTGAAGCCCATCCCTTCTTGCATCGATGCACAACCAGCTGGGCTCTGGAGGAACATGCATCCCACGGAGGGTCTCAGAGTGCGGTGCCCTAATAAGTGCTCGTCTCACCAACGTGGCAAATGGCATCTCCCGGACACGCAATGAAGCGGGGTCGAGCTGGGTGGTCCCGCCAGGAGCAGCAGGGGACACGGCTGCAGCATTGCCTGAGGTCCACCCGGCAGCCAGGGCCGGAGACCAGGTCACAGCCGCGGCACAGCTCGGGGTACAGGTTTGAGTGTCCTGACTCGAGCAGGGGTGCATGGGTGGGGGTCAATTCATGCCCCCGGGTGCCCGCAGGGTCCTGACACACAGCATCCCTGTGCACCAGGAGTATTTACACTCCCGTGAAGTGTGGAAAAGCAGCGCACATCACCTAATGCTGGAAAGCCTGAGGGAGATGATAAGTTCTCTTTTCCAGGCTCCAGTGCTGGAAAAAGGTCCCGAGTCCTCTCAGGAGAGGAAACTGGCTTGTGGCTGGCTCAGCCCCTGCCCGACCGCTCCAGCAACTGTCCCTCCTGGGGACCCCCCTGCTCTCTGGGCAGGGGTACAAGGGGCTGAAGCTCCTCCAGCTGCCAGACCCTGCCACCCTGGCTTTCCAGCCCTGCGGAGACAAGGCTGACTTTTTGTGACCCCTTCTCYCCGCGCTGACTCAGCCGTGCCCCCGCAGTGGGTGGCCGCAGCCCGGGGTGGGACGGCGTGAAGGTAGAGGCAGTACGGACTGGCAAGCTTTCAAAGAGGCCACAAGCGAAATAAATAGCCGGCAGCCTATTTCAGTGGCTGCTATATTTAGCTCAAGGAACATTTATTTATAGGCTTGGCAGCCATTCTGAGTCAATAAAAACCCAAGAGCTGGAAAAAGGACGTTCCTGGGTTTCTCGTTGCAGTAATGGTTTCTGCCGTGCAAACCACGAGGAGCGAGAGGAGAGGCAGCCTCAGCACCGGGGCAGGGGGAGGAAGCTGCGACGGGTGTGCACCCATGGGTGCCTCTGCCAGGAGACAGAGCCTCTGCATACTTGTAGCCCCAGCTATGAGCAGACACTCCGCAGCATCACCTGGGTCCCCTCCCGCATGGGCACCGCTGCCGGTGACCCAATGGCCCAGCGGTCCCCTGGCCCAGAGAGA
Source organism: Oceanodroma leucorhoa (assembly GCA_030449065.1). NCBI lineage: Eukaryota > Metazoa > Chordata > Aves > Procellariiformes > Oceanodroma > Oceanodroma leucorhoa. Next base: position 653,276 of record JASVER010000044.1, read on the forward strand.
ATTTCTCTCTRAAACACGAAGGGATTTAGTTGTGCCCACGGGTGCAGTGACACGAGATGTCAGCCCTGGGGACTCCGCTGCAGCATCTTCCCTAGGGCAGCAGGTTTGGAAAAATGAAGCCAGGAGCAGGTAAATGGGGAGGGAGATGGGAGCAACGCTCATGTTTCTGTATTAAATAATTTTCCCTTTCCATGTCATGCATGGCAATGAGTGTTTGAGAGAGGAGGGCATGCAAACAGCCCCTCTGAAGTCGCTAGTGGGGTCAGCCGAGCAGGAGGCCGAAGCTTCACGCCAGGCAGTGTAATTTCTACACCAGCAGCAGACGATGGCAGTAGTTTCAAGAGGCTTTAAAAAGACTCAGCAATTGCAGCTGGATAAGGGGAGTGGATTTATAAAAGACCAGGGGATTTAGCCCAGCCTGCGGAAAACAGCAGTGGGGATGGATGTCCCTTCTGCGTTTAAGTCAATAAGTGCTGCGGCTTTCTGGAGCCAGAGCTGCGGGGAGCCTGCTCACGCCTTCTCCTCCCTCCAAAGCAAACCTGCTGCAGGGGGAGCGGGGAAATGCTTCCACCAGCCTCCGCCTGAGCACAGCCCAGCTGGAATGGGGCTGCTGGTGGGCGCCCGCCGGCTGCCCCCCCCGAGCACAGCCCAGCTGCTGCTGGGGGGAGAGGTGACGGACGGCTCCGTCGGCCGCGGGGTGCTGGGGGGTGTTCATAGGGTTTAGCCGAGGTGCACAGCAAGCGTGTGGCTCCACACTGCTGCCACGCCAGGAGGAAGGTGGGGGCAGAGCATAGCTGGGAGGCAACAAAAAAGTAATAATAATAACAATAATAATAATAATAAATAATAATAATAATAATAATAATAGAATGTATTTCAATGCAAACACTCCATGCCTTTGTGCTCTTTAGCTCGGCAACCTGTACCATCCCCTACACTTGTGTATACCCATCCGGAGCAGGATCTGGCCAGTCATTTCCATTAGAAAGGGGCTGCTCAAGTGCCTGCCTACAGCTTCAGAGCTGCGAACCACCCACCGGACCATCCGAAACCCCTAGAGAGGTTGTTTGCAGTGCGTGGGCCCACGAATGCCCCAATTAATTTTTATCCCCCTACTCCCTCAGCCATGAGTCTTATTTCTGCTTTGAATTAGTCCAGCTGCAGCTTCCAGCCGCAGGGCACTGTACATACACATGTGCGTCCAGGTCTGGTCGTGTGTCTGTGTGTCTGGCTCTCCACTGGCTCTGGCCCCCATCGATGCAGCCAAAGATCCATCGCCCTCCCCAAATCCCCAAATCCACCCTGAGAAGGTCTGGCCCTCAAAAACCAAAGCTGACACCAGCTGTTAAAACACCTATTCGGGTATTTATTACAACACATTGTTCCAAAATACAAAAGAAAGGAAAAGAAAGTAGAGGGTAGAAAAGCACTGCTGTTTACAGCCTCCGGTAATAAATAAATAAAGACGAGGCAGGGGCAGGGTGTCCCCCCAGGTCCAACACCGGCGCTGGCCGAACAGGCAGCGAGGAAGGGAGAGTGGTGGGGCTGGTGGCCAGAGCCTCTCTTCCCTGCTCGGGAGTCATGGTGGGCGCCAGGGTGGGCGCAGACCCCCTCCTTGTGTTGTGCTTGCTGAGGAAGGGCCTGATCTTGCAGGGATGGGGGTGGGAGCTGAGGAGGCTCAGCCCCGGCATGGTCGGGACCTGCCTGTTCCCTCCCCGTCCATGGCTGCCCCAAAGGCAGGTGAGGTAGGAAGGGTGACGCCGGACCGGGACCCCARCGGGGGTCTGCCAGGGTCCCCCGAGAGAGGGGCAAGACCTGAGCTCTCTGCTCTCTGGTGCGGTCTCAGAGCAACGTCAGAAATGAATTCAGCACAGCATGATGAGAAGGACCCCAACCCCCGGCGAAGCAAAGTCACGACAGAGACAAGAGACCGTGCCCAGGCCGCTTGGAGAAGGGCGGTGTTAAACCCTGCAAATTAAAATGACTCTTCATGGGGCTGGTGCAGTACGGAGAGTGTTTCATACCACGGTGCAGACGGGGTTCCTCTTCCCTTCCCCTAATGTCTCCTCCTTCACCTTACAGCCATCTGGAAACCTCCAGGTTGTACAATGAGCCCAGGCGACGGGTGTGAAAAACAAGCACCGGACTCTGTCCGCTTACGACACCCCGATTTATCAGTGTTGGACAAAGGCCGTGTACAGTCCCATGTCGGGAGCCGTTCCCAGCCCCTTTCTGAATCCCTCCAGGTACCGGAGGCTGCTCACATCTCTCCTTGCTGCGCGGCCACTGAGCTTGCTCTAACACCRGCCACGTGTCCTCCCCGGGCTGTGCTGGCCCCGGGCAGGGGCAGCTCACTGGCACAAGGAGGACATCAAGCCAAGAAAGTCCAGGGCACGTGGCTAAAACGGGGTGCCAGCGCACGGGCTSGGCTGAGCGGGGTGAGCTTTGCAAACCAGCTGCGGTGGCAGAGCAAGAAGCCCCTGCGAGGGACCATGCAGCCCGTAGGCGCAGCCAGCAGAAGAAGGTGAGAGGACCACAACCTGGAGGGAGCTGACTCCATGAGCTGGATGCCTGGCCAACACCCCTTRAAGCTGTTACAAAAGCTTTAAGCTTTTGCCATTTAATCCCCCGTTCTTGGTGCCAGTGGGTTCCTGCCTCTTGCAAACATGAGCAGGCACCTGTACCGGGGAGAGGAGCCGCAGGAGGGGAAGGGAAGAGTTAAGAGAATGGATCTGCCCTGGGTTGGGGTGTTTTTATACCCTTAGGAAGCACCACCCTCCTCTGACAAGGGTTTGCCGGGCTGGGTTTGCCTCCTGGGGCTTGGGACAGCTGGGAGCTGTGCTGAGCGCAGCCCCGGCCGGGCTGCGGGGCGCAGAGAGAAGGTGTGATGGGGCCTTGCGTTTATTCACAACAGAGAAACAAAGAGCAACATACAAAGAGTAAGAAGCAAAAAAGTACAGAATCATAACCATAATAATCGTAATAATAATCATAAATACTCAAATCTATCATTCATAGATTGCAATGACAACACTGATAGCTTATTATCATTAGTATTAAGGATGGGAGGGGGAAGGGGACAGCAGGAGGGGGTTCTAGGGGCATCGTCTCCTAAGGGGCAGATGTAATGGGGATGGACGTCCAAAGAAACAAGCAGACAAAGAGAGGGGCCGGGAAGGCAGCAGGGGCTGGGGACGCTGCTGCCAAGGCTGGGGACGAGCCTGCTCCGACCCGAGCCTCTGGCTCAGTGTTGCCGACCTGATCGCTGCCCTCCTGCCAGCTTTGCTCAGCCCCCCAAAAGGCAGCCGGAAGGAGGTGGCCGGGGGGCTCAGCCCCAGGGACAGGCTGGGGCTGGAGGAAAGGGCACAATGTCCCTTCTAGCCTGAAGGAAAGCTGGGGCTTGCTCCGTCCTTTGTGTGGTGGAAAGCTCAGCCATTGCTGCTGCCGCGACCATCAGGCACTCAACAGCTTTGTTCGTTCCTCCCTTGAAAGGAGAGACCTTTTGTCTCCTCCGCTCACACTTCTGCCACTGTGGGTCCCTACGAATAAATGCACCGTGATCAGACTGGCATGGAAAGATGATTTTTGGTTCCAGTGAGGCTTTGGGTTGGGTCGTCTGGCTGTGAGAGCCCATAAAAAGACTTGGCTGACAGATGATGGGGAGGGGTACCAGCAGGCACATCCATCCTCGTGATAACTCACAGCTCTCTGATTCATGAACAAAGTGGTCTATTAGATAGAGTCTGATTTWAAAAAATCATTTAAGTTAATTGCAAGCCACTCGGTGACCCTGGTGGCTTTGGGTCAGCACTGGCAGGAGACACTCAGGCAGGGCTACTCCATCAAGGCATATTTTCTGGATGTAGCCTTAAAATACTGCACGAGAGGGCTTCTAGTGCACATGACCAACATAAAGGGGAAGGATGGATGCAAAGTACATCAAAATAAGGCTGCAGAGGTGGGTCGTGAACGTCTCTTGGCAGTTGTGATCTACTAATCTTAAAATCTACTTCTCGTTGCTCTGGTTTCAGAGGAGAGAGGAGTCTGTAGTGCCTAAAGCCTCAAACATGGCTGAGGAGCATCCAGGGGATGGCAGAGTGGAGATGCCAAAAAGCAAACCACCTATCTGCCTCTTTGCAGACATTCAGAGTTTCATTTACAACAGGCACCCTCTCCTTCCTGACTTACTCCAGTTGCTTTTTTTGTGCTCATAACACAACGCGTCAGCTAAGGGAATGAGTTACATGAGAGCTCRCTAGCGCCTGGTCTCACCTCCCCACCTGGCTGTGCCGACCTGTTGTCCTCTTTTTATTAAATCCCTTGGGAAGTCACCTAGCCCCCTCTCCATTGCCCAAAGCTACACCCAACCAGCTCCTGCCAGCAACGTGCCTGACCCGAGCTCAGTTGATCCGTGCTGGCACCAACCCTGGAGGAGTACGGGATGGGCAGGAACTGAGCGATACGGAGCAGAGATCAGCAGGCGATGACCCCTGGCATGCTTGGGAAGAGATGCCACCACTGAGGGCAGCAGGAGGGGAAGGGGGACCAGCAGTGCTGCTTGGGCAGGAGGCAGGCGACACTAACCCTGGGCTCGGGGGGCTTACCGGAGGGAAGACGAAGTCTTTTTCCCTCCCTCCTTGGACTTGACATCGATGCCCACTTAGGAGACCCTGCTGCAAGCGCAGCTCCTACCACGAGCCCAGCTCACGGGATGGACCCAAAAGCTTACTGGAATCTAAAAAGGGAGCTTAGAAAATAGTGCCATCGTTCTTTCATGGCCAGAAGGGAGAAATGTTCAGGTTGGCAACACTGAGCTGGTTTGAGGTGGTTGCTGGAGGCAATGATGGGTGGCGGTGGGCTTTCAAGGAATGACTACGAGATCTCTCGCCCTCATCAAAAGCCACGTGGGGAGAGCGGCAAGGGGTCCCTGGCTCTCCAGCCACCCCCGTCCCTCCCCGCCACACCTCGGGGAACCAGGCAGGAGCACGTGGGGGTCCCCAGCATCTCACCAAATGGCCCCATGGAAAACCAGAAAAACTAAAGCCGGCCTGAAGAGAGCGAGGAGCCTCCGGGGAGACTCGCCTTGACTGTGGACACAGAGGTGCCTGGGGAAGCAACCAGCTGAAGCGAGCAGCCCCTCCTCRCACAATTGCAGCTCCTCACGCCTCTGCTTTGTGTTCAGTTTTAAACCTGAGATCATTTGGTTTTGTCACRTATAGTTTGATTTAAAGATAGAAACGAGCGACGAGAAGAGGAACAAGGGAAAGGGAGAGAAACSTTGTGGACCCAGAAAAGAAAAAAACAACACTCCAAGGATGACACAGGACACAGACATGCACGAACGGAGACCCCTGAGGTATTAGCTTTGCAAACTAGCGCGAGACGAGGGAGAAAGCAAAGACAGCCGCAGGGAGAGATGTGCTTTGCAGCGGAGGCAGTTCAGTGCCTACAGCTCCAGAAAGCAGCTTCTCAGCAAGCCTGACGTCGGGGTTTGGGGACAAGAGCTTGGCTCCCCACCAGGATGGGGCAAAGCAGCCAAATGACTCTGAAAAGAAGTTGGTTGTGTCCCCGTGTGCTTGCAGAGCTTCGTGTCCGGCCGGCTTATCACCTGCTGGAAGGAGGGGAGCCTGTCTGGAGGGGAACAGGGCCGGGGGAGTCCCGGCACCTGCAAACACGCTCCCCACGAGTTTCCCAGATGTGAAGTGAAGGATGGGGGAAACCTGAAAAACCACCGCCCCCAAAGGGAAAACGGTGCCCATACCTCCCAAGCAAGGTGGCTGAGTTGAGGGGGAGCCGAGGGGCTGGGGCGGGCAGGCAAGACACCCCCCGATAACAAATCCCAACTACCACCACTCTCCCCTCCCTGCCTCCGCTGCGGCAGCCTCCGACGCCTTCCCCTTCCCCACGCAGCTGGAGGTGACACCCAGCACCCTTCCCTCCGCTTCGGGTGACTGCCTCCTCGCTCTCTCCAGCGAGGATGGGCAGCCCAGGGGAGGGGAGGGGGCATGGCCGGGGTGGGATGACGGCTAGGATGGGGACGATGGCGGGGATGGGATGATGGCCGGGATGGGGGCGATGAGGGGAAGCAAACGGAGACCAAGGGGTGAAGAAGTGGCAGCAGCTTCCAGAAAAGAGTTTTCTGGCTCAGTTTGTGTTGTAAGAAGGTTTTACGGTTTGCTCGTTCGCTTGTTCGTTTCTAGAAAAAGTGCCCAGAAGAGTCTCCTGTCCCCTTGTCACTGTGCCCGGAGGGAAGGGGGGAAAACCTTTGTCGTTGACATGAGCTATAGAAGGAGCCACAGGCCTCAGATATTGCTTAGAAACTCGTATTTCAGATTTAAATACCATACACAGTAAAAATAGAGCTGAAAGTACCGCCCCACATTGTCTGCAAATCATTGCCAGAATGAACAGCTTCAATAAATTAAAAACAAAACAAAAAACTTGAAATATTATTTACGTCTCAATAAAAATTGCAGTAAAACCATTTACCTTTTCCTTTGTGTGTGTGTTTTCGTTTTTTTTTTTTTTTCTTTATATTATATATAATATATATTTATATATGTATAGGGCTGCTCCAGTGCAGCATTTTTAGGATACTTAGCCAGAGAAACACAGGGGAGCATGCTTAGTGCACCGGGGTGCAGGGAAGGGGCGGCCGTGGTCCCCCCCACAGGCGCTGTRCCCCATCCCCGCAGCCCAAATTGCRACCCCTGCCCCTTCCCACTCCAATTTGACGCCCAAATTTCGAGCGCGGGTCTCYGAGGGCTGGGACCCCCTGGGCATGGGGGGAAGGACCGGGGCGGGTGCAGGAGGGGCACTAAGCATCCGCCGTTATGTTTCCCGACTCCGGAAAGACTCATCTGCCTTCGCTTCGGTTTCAGCGCGTGCGCTCCCGAAAATGCACACGCGGGTATAAATACTACCCCCCCCAACCCCACCGCCCCCCTCGCCTCCCCTCTCCCCCCAGCTTAAATATCCCCCCGCCCCGTCCCCGTCCCTCCTCTCCAGGCACCCCGGGGGGGGGTGTCAGGACACCTCGATGATCTCCATGCTGCCCGAAAAGCTGGACTGTTTGCCGATTTTGCCCAGCTCTTCCCGGGCCCTGCCCTCGGACATGGTCTCCTCAAACTCCATCTGGCAGCTCCTCCGCTTGAACTGCTTCTCGGCGCCGGCCTCCTCGTGCCAGCTGTGCCGCCCGTCCCGCGGCTCGGCCCGCGCCTTGTCCCTCAGTCTGATCTCGCAGCCGCCCGCCACCCCGCCGCAGCTGAAGGGTGGTGGATACGGGCCGGCGCCGGCAAACAGGCTCCCGCCGCTACCGCCGGCGCCACCGGAGTCCGTGCCGAAGTACCAGCCGGCCTCGCCGGAGGGGGTGCCGGGGGACTCCAGGTGCACCCCACTCCAGGCGGCGGCGGTGGTGGTGCCAGGAGCGGCGGCCGGCTGGCCGAGCCGCGGCGGCAACCCGTCCTCGGCGCCGGGGCTCTTGCGTGCGGCGCAGGCCCCGCCAACGTTGAGGCTGAGCCCGTGGGCCGGCGAGCCCGCCGGGTGCCGGTGCTTCCGCCGCTGCCTCACCTTGGCCTCCAGCAGGAGGTCGGGACCGCTCGGCCGGTCGGGGCTGTCCGCCCCCGGGGAGAAGGGGCCGAGGCCGCCGGGGCCCGAGGGGCTGTCTAGCTTGCAGAGTTTGGGGGCGTCCCCAGGGCCGGGGGGCCCAGGGGGGTCCTGCCGCAGGCCGGGGGAGTAGGCGGACTTGATGTCCAGGGAGAAGGAGCGTTTCAGGCGGTTGGTGTCCTGGATGCGCTCGGAGGAGAGGTGCAAGCCGTTGAGCCCCTGCTGCAGGGTGGTGGGTGACAGGACCTTCGGGGTCCCGCCTTGCCGCTCAGGGTCGCCGTGGGGGGACGCCGAGTTGGTGCCTCTCGGCACCTCCTCGGCCTTCTCTGAGGTAGGTGGTGGGGGGTGCCGGCTGCCCTCAGCTGCCTCTGCCGGGTCCTGCTGGGCATCCCCCTCGCCCCGGTCACCCTTTGACTTCAGGGCCTTGAGGAGCTTCAGGCTCCTCTCGTACTCCAGGAGCTGGCCCAGAAAGTTGAAGTTGGGCGAGATGGACGGGCGACGGTCCTTAACGAACCTGCCAAGAGGCACAGACAGCCCCGGTTGGTGCTTGGTCCTTCAGCAGGTCACCCCTATTCTCTCAGCCTCTTTGGGGAGAAGAGGCATCATCCAGGACCTTCTGACCAGACCCTCCGAAGAAAGGGATCTTGGGGAACCACGGGGCCTCGGGGTGCCCCAGGGGTAGAGCTGGGACTGCCTCCCTCCTCCATTTTACCGCTCCCAACCATTCCCTGTTGCATGCACTTTATGAAGGGAGGTTTGGTTTGGTTTCACCGGGACTCAGCCAAGGCAAGACAAAGCTTCAAGGAGCTCTCACCCTCTCCTTCTGGGCTCAGCTTGCTTTCCTTCCCTGGAGTGACGCATACTGGCATAACCCCTCCCTGCCCTCCGGGGAAAACTCACCTATAAGCATCATCTGACGACATACCCATGGTCTTCATGATGTAGGCAATGGCGATAGTGGCCGACCGGGAGATCCCGGCCAAGCAGTGCACAATCACCTGGCAGCTGGACACCTTGGCCTTGTCTGGAGCATGGTAGAGGAAACAGAGAAAAGCATCGATGCGGTCAGAGATGGTGAGCAGAATGACTCCAGCCTCCCTCCCCAACCCTCAACCCCTTTGTGTGAAAGAACAAGGGTCGCTGGGAGTAAGACCATGGAGGACAGAAGAAGAGTTTGGGTTTTGGAGGCTGAGAACTGGAGGGTCTGCAACCATTGTAACAAAAGCTCACCAATGAATTCAATGGACTTGTCCAGCCAGGGAAGCAGCTTCTCACAGTAGTTGTCATTGACAGGAATGCGCATGAAGTGACTATCACAGATGAAGTCTGGCTTGGGACAGGAGTTGCTGGCGTTGAGGACATAGCTTATCCCATTCTGCGTCATCAAGTCCTGGTGAGAAAGAAGCGATCGAATGATCAGCTGAGTTCAGCCAGCACCGAGTGCTGAAGATTTGCCTTGCCATGCACTCCCTGCCTTTTCCCATCCCAGTATTTTCTCATGTGGGTCTCCCACTGCTGCCTTGGCCTAATTGATGGTAGTACAGCAGAAACCCGCTGAGAAGGTTCTGTCAATTTAGATGACACAGGTTTGAACCTCAGCAGATCTTTACTTTGGTCCAAGTAAAAGTAAGCAAGACCAAAGGCACCTGGAAGTGGGTCCCAAAGGGGCAAACCCAAGAACCCCAGTATGAGAGGAATAGGAACATACAAGAAAGAAAATCAGCGAAAACTCTGGCTGAAAGCTTTGAAAGTATCAGCTGAGGGAGAGAGGAGGCATCTCACCAACAGAGYGGGGTGAGTCCTTGGTAGCACCCTATGTTAACCAATGTCAACCCATGTCTTTGCTCCCACACCCCTCAGAAACACATTGGGAGTTCTCACCGATTTGTTAGTTCACAGTTCTTCACTGTGAACATACGCTCTTGTGTTGGGACATAGGCAGGTGGTGAGGGGAGCCATCTCTTCCCTCTTTCTGACACTGGAGTGAAGCTGGACTTGTTTTCTGTGACTTATCTGCTTTGGCCACTCAATGGCCACCATCAATGCCCATATTTCTGACTCAATAAAATGCAGTGGCACAAGGGGAACCTTAGGTAAACAGGGTCAGATGAAAAACTGCAATGAAGGGGTGAGGTTCAACCCACGGGCCATCCATCAGGGATGGATCCATCAGGCTTGCTGGGTGCGTACTGCTGCATCCACACCAACCTCCATTCCTTCCCTCCCAGGGCTACGGCCAGCTTCACCTATATGCGGTGCTGACATCCAATTTATGGCTCATCTGACCCCTGTCTCTTCCCCCGTCCCATCAGATTAGGTATCACCTGTACAACTGGGGGCAGGTTGCTTATAAAAAATGGGGGAACATCTGTGCCAGCTGCTGGGTCTCAGTGGCTGGTCTGCACTATTACAGGGAAGACCCAGAATTAAACGGGAGGAGAAAACATGGAGACAAAAGAGTCCTTCCACACGTCAGAGTGCATGGAGCTGCCATGTGGGATCTCTCCTTTACAACGTGCTGGAGAAGAGAAGCATCGCCCATGCACAGCCTCCGCACTTGACCCCGCTCTGCTGCCTATGAATAGAGCATCTTCTGGCCACATCGTGGGGATGGCAGAAAACACAGCTCCAAAAGATGAACAAAACCCTCCGAGGAGGCGGGGAGGGAAGGAAACCATCAATTTCCCTGCCTGACATTGGCTCCTCGGGAGACCGCACCGGGATTTCAGCCCTGGCTCTCCAGCGGCCGGTTCCTGCCCGCCCCAGCAGGCTCTGCAGAGCCCGGCCTCGGCTCCGCGGAGCCAACCCAGCTCCCGGGCTCACATTCTTGGCATTTTTCTCTTTCATTTCCTTCTACTCCCTGTATATAATTTCTCTCTCCCTCCTTTCTGTCTCCAACCCCCCTCTGGCGTCGTGGTCCCTCTCCCCCCTCGCCTGCCCCAGGCGAGGACGCCTGGCTGGCTCCCTCCTGCCCGCGGTAGGCAGGCGCCCGGCGGCATTTTAACTGCAATTCCTCTTTCTTTCTTCTCGCCGTTATTTTTCCTTTAAACAAAATTCCTTCCCTGGCATGACATCACAGCACAGCCCTTCCAGCACCTTTAAAAGGGCACTGTCCCTCTTTTCTCCTCTCTCCCCACAGCAAAATTTTGCTCATTTTTGGGCCTCCTGAGCAAGCCCCTGCCCCTGGCCAGAGCTGCTCATCCCCGTGCTGCCACTGCTGAATACCTCAGCTTGTTTCCACTCTCTCTGGCTCCCAAGAAGACTGCAGGTTGCTGAAATTGGTGTTATCTGGCTGCCTAGGTGAGTGGGTGCAAAGCTGGCTCCTGTTCCACATCTCCCTCCAGCTGTGGTAACACCCCCTCCAAGCCCAGGTGTTTTCCCAGCTGTGCTCCTCCTGTCCCCGAGTTTGCTACGGGCACTTGGGAAGAGTTTGACCACCCCCAAGCTCATCAATATAAGACGACTCATCCTGCGACCGCACTGCCCAGTTCTGCCAGGCTCTGCCTATGCACTCCCTGCCTTCAGCCTCCTGGTAAGGTCAGACCGACCACGCGTGGTCCTCCCATTGGGCAGGAGAAGAGCCCTTAATGCCTTCACCCCTCTACATGGCTGGGATCCCAGACGGGACAGGGCGGACGTGTCCCCTTGACAGTGCTGTACCTTGTTTAGGACGTCTTTCTGGGAGCCCAGGTAGAGATGTGGCAGGATGCGCGTGGGGCCAACGTTGGCCACGGGCAAGCATGGCTGGGAGATGCTCATCGGCAGGATGGCAGCTGGCTTCCCCTCGCAGAGCCCCGGGAAGCAGGAAGAGAAAGTGGCAAAGCCTCCTGTGGAGAAAATGGGGACACTGAGCTTGTAGCAGCGAGGCCGAGACCATCAGTACCTGGCAGCCCGAGCCTGGGTTGGAGACAAAGCCGTGACAACCCTACAACACTGAGAACAGAGCCTTGGAGGAGGAAAAAGCCACCAGCCACCACTAACCAGCGCAAACACTTTGTGATGACTGTGCCACACACACAGAGGAAGGAAAGGAGACCCAGCTCTGATTTTTCCTGCCGCAGCTGGATATTAATGCACAGGTGAGGCATCCCGCACGCCCTCTTCGCAACTCCATTCGGACAACCGACAGGAAGATAAAGTCCTTTTCCTGGCTGCCTACTACTCTGAGGACAACCAGGGTCACTTTTTGATAGCAAAACCCGCCAGGGCAGGATGATGACAAGCAAGCCCACCGAGGTACAAAGCTCCCTGGGTTGGGGAGGTCAGCCCAAAAGTTGCCACAACGGCTACACTTACACACTGCAGTTTCTGAGAGATGCCCCCTCTGTCCAGTCCCGCCGAGCCCTTGATTTCCACCACATCGGACCGGCCCGGCACATCGGTACCTGCAGGCCATTGCCATTTTTCATGCTCTGACCTTACTGAATGTGACAGCAAGCAGCGCCCAATTTACTGCACCAAGCTGCTGGGCAGTCATACCCAGCTTGAGCATCTCGAAGCCCGATACTGAGAGAAAACCCCCAGCTGGGGTCGCGGTAGGAGGCATCTGACAGCCAGACCTATCGCCACGGTGTCTGGTAGAGTCAAAAGCTCAGTCTAAATGTGAATGAGCCTACCTGAAAGCCAGTCCCCAGCTCAAGGGGCAAGAGCACTGACCTGAGCAGGGCAGCAAGCGTTGCCCTGCCTGCATGGTGGGCAGCTCGGGGAGCTGCAAAACCCCCAGTGCTGTTGCACATCCTGCGCAGTTGAGTAAGGCCACTGGTGATCTGATTTGCTCTCGTTCACCGGTCCCGTTCTCTGGGGTAGAGCCGGGTCTGCCTAGTGGTGGCCCAACTTCACTCCCCTCTAGCTGAGGACATCTGGGTGTCCTCAGTGCCTGGTGCAACGAAGAGGACCTTGGGTCGTATCCACCCAACCAGTCTCCCTTGAGGTTTTCCCAGTCATGCCAATGAGCAGATGTACCGTGACATCACCCAAAGGGCAGAGAAGACTTTGGGGCTTGACCGCCTTTGACTGTTGGACCAGGATGCCCCCACAAGATCCTTCTGAACGTCCAAGTCTCTGGACTCAGCACAATGGGAATCCCTGGCCCATCTCCACAGCTAAACAAGACCTTTTAACGAGCCTTTAGTAACGACCTTTCTATTCAGTCTCTTTCCTCTTCAGAAGCAGGGCAGCCTTGGCACATTCTCAATTTACCTTCTCCAGCACCTTGCCAGCATTTCTGCTGACCCTCCTGGAGCACTTCCCTGGCTGCTGCTGTGGCACCCAGGTGGGGTGGGGTATGACTGGTGCTGCAGACAACCCCCCCACCAGCGTATTTGGGAGGTGAAGGTGATGGAGAAGCCAGAACAGCGCACCAAATCGTGCTCACGCCACCTGGGAACATCCAAGGTCCTCCATCACCCTCCATCTCAGCAGCTCCTGGTGTCAGTACCCAGTGCTCCAAGAGGAAGGTGTCCTCCAACCAACCTCTTTCCTCCCCTCTCTTACGTTTTCCTGGCTGGCAGCTAACACACCTCCCAGCTTCAAAACCCAGCTGAGCTGGGAGAGGTAGAGTTAAAGCACCTTCTCTAGCACTTCCTTTTCTCTGGCTCCCTCCGAAATGACATCACCTCTCAACTGGGACGTTAAATCAGAACGAAAGCAGGAGGCCCAGCACAGGTGCAGCGCAGCTCCGATTACTGCTCATCCCTGCGCTGCGTCCCCATTGCCAAGGAGCGTAAATCACCGGCCAGAGCCCTGCGTGGACACGTGCGAACTCCCTGCTTTGCTCCGCGCTTGAGCACACGCCGCTGATGCCTGGGGGATGCTTGAGCAGAAACCCTGCGGGAAGGGTTTCCTTCAGCTGCCCCCAGGGAAGTCTGCAGCACACGGGGTCGAGTGGGGCGCTGATTTGACCCCTGGACTCATGCAAAACAACATGGGAATTTTTCCAAAGGAACCGGCACATTTTTGGGGAGCAGGGTGCAGGCAAGCACAGCCCTGGGGATCGGTGCCTGCTCTGGTCCCCAGGCCCCCAGCATCTCGTGCTCACTTGTACCCGTCAAGAGTCGCYCGGGGCCGTGTACGGCTTCGTATCGCTCTTTAAAAGCCGGGAGCGCAGGGTGATCTCATAGCTAAAGCAGGTCGGGGCACGCCACTCTCTCCCCCTTGCCCGCCTCYGCCAGCACTCGCCCGGCAGCAGATCCTCTGCCAGCCCTGCCCGGGGAAGTCCAGGCAGGGGCAGAGGGGGCTGCGAAGCAGGCGGGGATATTTGCAGAGTGGCAGCAGCACCSTCGGCTGCGGTGCCTACCCCGGCACGCTGCCAGCAACCGGAGGATGCCGGTACCCAAAATGATGCCCRTGGCTCACCCCGCTTGTCCCAAGCAAAGCCTCAACCCTGTGCCTGGGAGCTAGGGCATGCTCCCACCCTGCCTGTCCTCATTTCCCCCATGCTTGCAGCTGCTGAGGGCAGCCCGGGCTTGGGGGAAACCCTAGACATGGGGCTGGGTACCCAACGCCATCCCAACCTCGAAGCGACGCTCACCCCACCCCATGCCGGCTGCTCTAGCATGCCTTTCATTTTTAGAAAGCAAAGCAGCTCTTCAAAACAATCCCAAAGGCAGTGAATGTCCCTGGCTGGGCTCCAACCGATACCTGGGCTTTCCCCCCTCCATACCCCGGGCTATGGATCCCAGCTTTTGCTGGGAGAGAGCRGCAGAGCCCCACAGGGTGAGGAGCCAGGGCAGCACTGGGTCTTTCTAGTCGTTCCTCTTTTATTCGTAGTGCTGGTGCTGGGAGCACCGTTTCTCTTGGCACGTGGGGAATTAAGCTCAGGAAGGATTTGTATATGATGTGGAGTGGGTGCTTGGGGATCTCTGGTTTCTTCTTGATGCTCCCCTCGAGGCTGGCGAGGGTTTGCTGGGGCGGAGCTGGTCCCTGCGCGGCATGGCCCCGCGTGCTGCTCATGGCTYCAGCACTCCTGAGGGCTCTCAAAACCATTCCCTGGAAAAAACAGTGTCTTCCTGCCTCCTGCAATTATCTGAAGCAGAGGTGGGGCCCAGGAGGAGAGGGGGAGATGTTTGGGCACAGGGAACCAGGCCAGAGGTGGGGATGCCTTCATTGCTCCCACTGAAGATGRAGGAAGAAGGAGCCAAGAACCAGCAGGTCTCTGGGAGGGCTGGGGGTTGAAAATCACTCCCCAGCTTTGGGGGGTTCATTCAGCAATGCCGCCAGAGACATAAAAACCCTTAGCAGTGTCCAGCTCAAGGCGGGGCTGAAGCGAAACACAGCTTTCGGGASGGAGGGGAGTGCTGTCACCCCCCCAGAGGAAAGAGGGAAACCGAGACACGGGGTGTTGCAGCGACCTAGTGCCAGAAGAGTGCAACTGAAACCTCGTTTCTTCCCCCATCCCGGGCTTCGCTCATGGGATGCTGATCCTCCCTTCCACCTCCGGCTCTGCCCTGCAGAGACCCCTCSGGGCCAGCCCCCAGCCCTGCCCTGCATGGCCCTGGCAGCAAAYAGAGGAGGGGGAAAAACCCCACAACTTCTCCCCCACCCCCACCTTTGCCAGGCCCTCCCCTCTGCACGTTTTCCAGCTGAACATCTATGACAACCTCCCAGTGAAACTRGATTTGTTGGGAGAACAGACGCCACAGAGGGAAGGTGGCCAGCCCAGGAATCCTTCCCGAGCCCATCCATCAGCCCCAGCGGAGATGCCAGTAGCGTCTTTGAATAAGCCCCTGAGGTACCAGCACTGCTGCAACTATTGGGGAGCCCTGCGACTTTTCCCCTCGAGCAGCAAACTGCACAGTGAGGAGCCCCTTTGTCAGTCTCTGCACCAGCGGCTGCGTAAGACTRTGAGATGGCTATAACCAAAATGAACAAAAAGCCCCCGTGCTGGCGTTGGGCTAATGGGCATGGAAGGAGATCAGAAGGTGGAAAGAGAGAGGTGCTGGACTGCTGAGCTGGGACCCTGCTGCACCTGGGGACCCCTCCGCCTCCTTGGCTGTCACCTTCAGGTGGTCTCTGGGGACGTCCAGCTCATGGTTGGGATGCTGACAACACCTCAGGCATCACCCAACACCTGCAAGTTGCCCTGCTCCCCTCTCTGCCAAGGCAGGGCAGCAGTGATGGTGCAGGGAGGGTGACAGAGAAGGTGACAAAGTCCTGGCTAGGGACAGGGATGTGRTATGGCATCGTTTTCCTCCTGGTGATAAGCCCCAGCTTTAGGGATTTACAGTCCGTTGGGCTGCACAGGATGTTAGGGGAGATGCTGCTGGGGATAAAAGGGAGGTGTGGGGCACATTAATCAAGGCTATCCCAGCTCCCTACTGATCCCTGCGTCCCTCCCTGCACCGAGGCTATCTTAGGCTGGAGGCATAAAGTGGAGACAGGGAAATGACGGGGCTTGAAAACCCTCTCATGTCTCGCTCTGATGGCTGCAGACTGTCCATTCACCTCCAGCCCCATGGACTCACCTCCTTCAGAGTCCCTTGAAACAACCCAACAGCTCTGGCCTCAATGCTGCGCCCTGCCAACCGCAAGAAGATGCGAAAGGGCTGCCCAGGGCACCTGCCTCACCCCAAAACAGCTCTTTGGGAGAGGCATGTGCCTCTTGAACACCCCCAACCCCATGAGTCTCCTAAATGCCTCCCCCCCCCCGAGACACACCGAGCAGCAGGGACACGTCCTGTTCACCAGCTTCCCACGTGCGTGGTAGAGCACATCCAACCCAAAACCCCCCAGCAAGAAACAGGGAAGAAGAGGTGACATGTCACCCCACTGTGCCATCAGTCTGTGGCAGCAAGGAGGAGGGGAACAGACACAGCCGGAGCCGCAAACCCTCCCTGGGCCAGCAGCCACCGCACCCCACCTCCTCACCCCCAGCTCTCACCCCAGGAGCTGGCAGGAGACCCACAGAGGGTATTAAAGAGGTGGTTTATAGCCCACCCTCATTGCTCCTATAATAAGTGTTAAAGAGCAGCAGCTGGAGCTGCTCAGAGACCGGTTCCCCACRCAGGTGCTGGAGCTTTTGTGGCAGCCCGCGGCCCAACTGGTGGGTTTTGCGCCTGTGCTCGTGCTGGAGACCCTCTGCCCCCCTAAAGCTCCCAGCGGCCGAGGGGGCTGAGAGAGGCYGGGCTCTGCCCAGCTCTCATTAAAATGCCTGCGGTGGCTGAGAGCCGCTGCCAGGGCGGCACGTGGCGAGGGGCAGCGGGGCATGCAAGCGAGCACGTGCCTCGGCTGCTGCTGGAGCAGCTGCCACGCCAGCACGGCTCCCCCACTGCTGTGCCGGCTCACTGGCCAGGATGGTGCCTGCATGCCCCCTCCCCATCACCCCAGCCCCCGGGGGACACGCTGCTCCCAGTGCCCTGACACATCCATCCCCCACATGTTAAACCACCTTGCTGAATTGAGGCATGGCAGAAGATGACGGAAGCTGGGGGTCCTGCAAAATCCCAGCCCTCGCCTGCATCGTGCTCAGCCTTGGCAGGGCAGTGAGCCCGAGCGTTCGGCCGRGCATCTCTGCGGCAGGTTGAATTGAAGGAAGGAAAGCGGAGGGGCCAGGCACGCCGCACGTCAACCCCCAGAGCCGCTGGGAAAATCCCTCTTTGCAAAACGCCGTCTCCCTGGCTCTCGTGCTGAGTGGGAGCCTGTTGGTGCCAGCAGCTAAGCCGGGCGGCGTGATGAAACGCTGCTTACTGCCACCCTTACTCACTGCGCTCCGGGAAGCTCCGGGGCTTTGTCAGCGCTTCCCGCTGCCTGGGACGTTTTTGAGTTTTCCCCCTGCCTCCATCCCCGCTGCTCCCCGCTCGGCGCTGCAGCCCCCTTTGCTTTTCCCCAGCCCTGCCAGCGACGCCCGATGCAGGCAGCCCGCTTGCTTGCATGCCCTTCCCACCCGCCTGGGTGAAATCCCAGTGCTCCGCAGKCTGGCCAACTCGCCCTCTCCTGGCTGATGCTCTTTTACTTCCACCCRTCTCAGTGCATTGGAGAGAGATGCCCGGTGCTCGCCTAGTCCCCTGTCCCCGCTGCRTCCCCCTGCCCAGCCCCGGTGCTCTCCCCCAGCCCGGGTTTCACCCTCCCTTCACTCGGCACCAAATTTCATCACCCCACTGCTGGCTCCCTTTTTTTTTCCAAGCAGTGGGGATGAGAAAGCCGATGAATCAGCCCTATTATGGATTCATGTGAATTCCCCGTTTCCCCAACGGTCACCCCAAACAGCCTCTGCCCATCTGCTGATACATCACCCTGCTGCCTCCCAACCCGTGCCAGCCCCCCCCGGCCTTGCAGGGTCCCAGACCCCCCTCCCGTTCTCCCAAACGAGTGGAAATCATCCTTAAAAAAAGGAAAAGCAGCAGAAAGGAAGCCCTCCACCCACACAACCACGGACACGCTCCCTGAGCTGCTGGGCTTGATTTTCCTCTGGTGACTGTGCCTGCTTTGGACCAGCCTTACTCGTTCTAAGTAAAGAAAAATGTGTCATTTCCAGGAGTGACTTATTACTAATGACACCATCACTGGGTTATGTGCTTCATGCCACAAAAACCTGTCAAGCACTTTTAGCAGGCTCCCATTTTAAGTGGTGATGGAGGGGAAGTTTCTTGATTCAACCCTTCGGTAATCTAGGTCATTCCAGGCTCGGCATATTTTAAGCTGCTCCAGTTAATATCCCCTTCCTCCGCTCGCCCTTCACCCTGGCACTGGGGCGTGGAAACACTGCAAACCCCCTTTCTGAAGGAAATCCCCCCGAAGATGGGCAGGCAGCAACCGTGCTAGCGAAGCGAAATGGCTCCGTCGGGCAGCTGCCTGGGCGCGGGCAGCAGCGCAGCGCTCTTCCAGCCGACTGCTCCCTGCACACCTCGCTTGTCCTTTCCCCGCCGCGCACTCCCCTTTGCCCGGGGTGCGGACGCCTGCAGCCTCGGTCACCCCTCCAAACCGGCGCCCCAGGGAGCAGAGATGTTGGCAGCAGAGCCTGCCCTGGCTCCCGCAGCCTTCCTCCTTCCCTCCTCCTCCTCCTCTGCTCTGTCCGCGCCCTCGCCAAGCTTGCCTGGATGGAGAAGGGTTTGGGGAGCCTCACCGGACCCCGCACCAGGTGGGAACGCTGCCTAACGCCGGGAGCGCAGCAGATGCCCCTGCCCGCCGCAGGCAGCCTCTCACCTGCCTGAAGAAGCTGCCCCCTCCGTGCAGCTCCTTTCCCGCTGCTGCCTGCAGGACCAGGCTAGCTGCCTCCGCAAGCGCTTCCGCACATTGCCCGTGGCTGGGAACTGGCGATCGCTCCCCCTCCGCACGCTCTCTGCTCGCCTCCATCTCCCCGCTCGCCAGCTGCCTGCGCTCTTTGTATCGCCAGCCATCGCGCTCCGCTGCCTGTCGGCCGCTCGGCAAAGGCAATCTCCGTCCCCCGGGCAAAGCAGGGCTCTGAGCAGCCCCCTCTTCCCCCTCCGTCCCCGTCGGAAGGAAAGGAGCCGGCCGACTGACAAACCTCTCATGTCCCTGCTCTCCTTCATCCTCCGCACCCTTATTTTCAGCTTCATCTGCCCCTCGCGCATGTCTGTCCAGAACTGGTCCTCGGAGGGAGCAATCATTACATCCACGGGCATCCAGGCAGCTGGGCTGCGGCTCGCGGGGCACCTCTTGCCTTAGCAAAACAACAGCTGGCAGGCAAATAAAATACTAAAACACCCAAAAAAGCCCCCCCCCCCCGCGGCAGAGCACTGCCAGCCTCCCCCGGCTCCAGCCTTCAGGCTGAAAAAATMAAAAGCATAAAAAAAATAGAGCAGGGTAAGGGGGCCCGGCGTAGTCCCCTTTCCCCAGCCGCCCTCCTCCTCGCCTCTCGTTCCCTGCGTGCGCGGCTCTTGCTCCAGCCTGAATGAGCTCAGCCCATGAGCAACAGCCCTGCTGATCCATCCACCGCCGCGCTCAGAGCGCGCTCATAGCGCGCTCATAGCTAACGGGTCAGGCATGCGACCGCATTCCTTACTCAGCACACAGACACGCAGGAGAACGCCGGGCCTGACATATGCTTCGCTCGCTGCTTAAAGGCACAACCGCGATTTTCTCGCCCGCCCAAAGCCCCCCGCAGCGAGCGGCCGTGGCGGGAGRTGGATCGCTGCACCATGCCGGATTTGGCCCCGCAGAGTTAGTTTGGGGACAGGGACTTGGAGGGAGGAAGCTAATGCCCACACCTCATTTCAGCACCAGCCGGGGCGGTGTGCGATCAAACCCCTGCGCTGAAGGGGGGATGCGGCACCACCCTCCATCCCTGCTCCCTGCTGCCCCCCCGCCCGGTGACGGGCACCCCACRGCTGCGCCCCGTCCCGCGCCCTCCCCACAGCTGCTCCTGGCAGGACCAACGTACATCCCCCGGGGGATGTTTAACTCTGAACTCCAGCACCAGGAAGGGAATGCCACGATCTCCRTTTCCCAAGGGGGAAACTGAGGCACAAAAGATTAAATAACTTCTCCGGGGTTCTCTGCTGCAGGGCAGAGCTGGGGACCAGAAAACAGGTCCCTAACCACCAGCTCTTCTTTCTTCTCGATGTCTCCACCGAGAGCATCACCCAGGAGGGATGCTCATCCTGGAGTGGTTTCAAACAGCTGGAAGTGAACGGGCCCCAACAGCTGGTGGGGAAAGGGGCTGGCGCCGGGCTGCTCGCACCTGCGCGCGGCTGCGTCGGATGGAGTTATCYGCCCGGTCCTGGTGGAGAAGGACCGTGGTCTGGAGGAGATGCACCCTCCGCCAAAGCCTTCTCACATSCAAAAGTCCAGCAAGAGGGGATATTAGGAATGGGCTTTCCTGGTCCCCCGCTGGGATCTAAGCCACCAGAGYGGTGGCTTCTGAAGCAGGTTGGGGGTTGATGCGTTTTCTCCCTTGTATTTGTCCTGGGGGAGAGAATTACTTGTCCCCCCCTTCCCACCCGCGGGACTCCTTAATACATCTCCACACAGCTCCTTACGAGTTTATTGGTCTGAGCCCAAGCCTCCAGAAAATCATTCAGGATTATAGCAAGCGGAGGAACGGGGAGGGGGGGCATGTATTGTGCCTTTGAAAATCTGAAGCTTTACGGGCTGAAAAACCCCAGGCTGAGCCATATGTGAGTGACTTCAGTGTTTTTCCTTTGAATGACATCACATGAGATGAGGTCATTGGCATTAACTAAGTGCTCTCCCCTCCCCCCCACACCCCGAGCGGAGCCAGCCTCCTAACGAGCCTTGTTGTTGTAACAAATATGGTTTGATTATTATCAGATGTGGGTCAGAGGTTGGATAAAATTCAAAGCGTGCTCCAACTAGGCTGGAAGAGAGAGGAGCAGCCTTCCCCCAAGAGCCATGCTCAGGAAGCGGCTCCCACAGCAGCTCCCCAGGGGGGTCCGTGGTCCCCGATATTTGCCACCTCCGTCCCTACCAGGGAAGGTGCATGATGCTGGCGGCCAGTGGCTCCCAGCAATGGAGATGCCTCCACCTCCCACCGCCGCTGAGCCAGCGGTGCTCTACCCACGCTGGCGGGCGATTCGGCTGCGACCTCCTCTGTCGGCTGCGCTTGGGGCTCCGCTGGGGTGGAAACCATCACCGGGTCKTGCAGGGGCAATGGCCGGCCACCCTGTGCCAGCCGAGGGGGATGCTGCAGGAAGCACGTGGTGAATTAGGGGGTGCGATCATCAACCTGTCTCCAACCCAGTGGTCCGCAAACGTGAATTTGCCTTCCCTCGCTGCCCTCCCGTCGCCTGACTCCCTCAGGCTTGCAAGAGCCCTCAGCACAAGTTATTTTGGTACTGGCAGGTTCCTTCAGGATGTGTTTGGACCTAGTTTTCAGCTCAGGGCTGCAGCTAGGGAGCTGGGCACGACACCACCAAGCAGTCCCTGATGCAGGAGGCTCACTGGTGGCCTGTGTCCCTCTGACCCTCAGCAAAAGACAAGCGAGCAACCCCCTCCCTCCAYCAGTGTGAGGTCCATTCACATGGAGATGCTACCCACAGCCACCATTCCCCAGGCAGTGTCCTCCTCCCYATCTTCTTCACCCCTTTGCCAGGACCGGGGTAGGGGTTGGGACCTGATGCTGGGGCAGGGGGACCCCGGCAAGTAGAGAGATGAAAAGTAACATTGGTAGCACAGAGACACATCCCGTGTATCGCCCACTGCCCCCCAGCCCCTTTCCCCAGGTGCTCCTCCCGGCCAGGCTGTCACCCATCCTGCCTYCAGCCCCTATTTAGGAGACAGAGGCGCATCACCTGGGGAGCGATGCCCAGCCTCGCCGGCCCCGCTTCGCTCTCATCGCCACAGTGCTCACCAGCAAAAAACCGGCTCCAACGGGTCGGAGAAACTCATGCAACCCGCCTGCAAGAGCAGGGAGCAGAAAGCCCCTATTCAGCACCTACATRCCCATCGCAGTGGTGCCTATAGCCTGGCGCAAGCCCAGCTGGGCAGMGGCCAGGGGTTCCTCTCTCCACCCAGCGCCGACCTTCCGCAACCGTGCGGCACGGGCCCGGGGAAAGGGGGAGGCGGACGAGGGGAGGCAGGTTTCTCAAAAGGAAGGAAACCATAACTGGGCAGCAGCTCCTGCCCATCGGGATCTCTTACTGGGGAAGTTGCCTTCCTCCCGTCGGCTTTCCAGAAATGAGAAACGAAATTACACGGCGGTTTTGTAAGTCTTGGCAACCAGAGGGCTGCTCTTCCGTAAGCCCCTTCTCCTCCATCCCTCTCTGTCTTCAGCCTTTTCGCTCGCCTTTTCTGGGTCCGATGGTTAAAAACACGGCTGGAGGGGGAGGGGAAGCTCCTCGGAGTAATTATAGAATCGGGAAAACAAGTTGTCTGACGACAGCGTTGCTAAACAGGGAGGTTTAGAGCATAGGTCTGGAATACAATCAGCTCACACATACATGACCTGGCTTAACCCCTCCCAGGGATGCAGCCGCCGGTCCCGCCGGGGCCAAAACCCTCCCAGGCATCTCCTGGTCATGGCAGAGGGTGGGAAGGGGGTACCTCACCCCGCCACCGAGCCTCTGGCTGCAGAGACCGGGAGCAGTCCCTAGGGCCACCGCCGGGCTGGGTGGCCGGGGTTGGATGCCAGCGCTCACTGGATGGGGGCTGGAGGATGAGAAAACATGGTCCTGCCCTGGCCAAAGTGGTCCCAGATGGCTTTGCTGCAGGAAAGCAAGGAACTCCTCTGGTGCCACAGACCCAGAGATGTTTTGTGCGAGGGGGAGGGAGGTTCGGAGAGTTATCTAAATCTCCAGGACTGTAAAAATCACAAACCTTGGCATTACCATTTGAAGTCCAACTTCAAGTGGCTAAAGCCAATGCTATGATTTTTAAAAAAGTGCCTCTCCCATTAGGCTGGCAATAGCACCCTACCTCCATCCCTCTGGACAGTCAAAAGAAAAGCATCACCGCAGGTAATCCCCCCGCGCCGCACTACCAACGGCCTGAGAAAAGCCGGGCATAACTCCCTCCACAGCGCTTCTTACCCTTCTCCTGTTCCCCAGCATCACGCGGGCAGTTTGTAGATGAAGAACAACCAGGATCCCCATTCACATTATTTGCAAAGTTGGTTCTTCAAAACTCCCAAATCTGGGAGAAGTAAGAGATCGCGAGTCCCACGTGAGCGCTCTTYCCTGTCTCATCCCACCCCTGTGCCATCCTGATTCGTACCCACACTCCTGCCAGCCAAGCACCTGCTTCTTTCGGTTCATCATMRTACGCTATGGGATGGAGACGTCCAYGGGTGGGCAGAGGTGCTTGTGGGAGGTTCAGAGACAATAATTAGACTTCAGAAGAAAAACTTGTGGGTACATCTGATGGATTCATACCAGTAAGTCCACAAGTGCTCTTAGATCTTGCAGTCTGAGGGTACCTGAAATAGCCCTAACGTTTGACCCACGTGTGCATCTTCAGGCCCATGTACCAAGCAGAGGCTCTGCTGGAGTCAGAGGACAAAGTCCACCAGTTAGTGCATCCTGCACGTGCTGTGTCCCCAGGAGACACACTCACATAGCAAAGTCATCAGATGAAATCGTGACGCCGTCCAGAGTGGGCAATGAGGAAGGTGACTGTCAAATAACCAGCTGCAGTGGGGTCCTGCTTCCCCACTCCCATCAGACAGCTTCTGAGTGACGACCAAAGTGTGGGTGTTTGGGGTATTTTCTTTCTTAGGTTTTAGACTATTTTTTTCTTACATTGGGTTTGTAAAGATGCCTCGATCCTGGTTCTAGATCCTGCTAAGCTTTTAGTTTCAGCGTCAGCCATGACAAGTTTTGCAGATTCATTTGTATTTTTGCTGCCTTTCGGATGCACATGCCGTCTCCAGCTCCTGGGACTCTGACTAAAAGCAAGCCCACTCTGCTCTGGCCTGTCTATGTGCCGTTTTTGCACCTGCCTAGCTCAGCTTTTCGCATTCACCTTCTGTTTTCCTCTAAAACAGCCCCAGCCCGATGTGTTTCAAGAGGAGCAGGCAGCAAGGGAGATGTGATGCTGGCATGTGGCTTCACACCAACACAACAYGCAAAAGCATCACGGTATTTTCAGCCAAGGATGCGCAAAGTCACATTCAGCTGCCCTGATGTTTAACCTCCTTTTAGGACTGTCCCTRTGCAGGAAAAAAAMMAAAGTGCTTTTTCTTGKKTTTTTTTATTAGAATCATCTGTCCCTGAGTCCTTATTTCTAAAATAATTCCAGCCAGTGCTGAACCCACTCCCGCCTGGGCAGCTCAAGTCAGCTCCTGCAATGGAAATCCCCTTCCCTTTTTCACTACTTCATTTTGTCCGCTCTGAAGTCACCCGCCTTTGGTAGATTCCTCCRAAATCCCCCAAATCTCAGCCCCCTCCAGATCGCCGCCGCCGTGCAATTACAACTCTCCCCGGCCGCGCTGCCTGGTCGCGGCACCGCCGGACTGGAGAGGACCTGGGTCACGGCCAGCGCTGCCGAGGCCAGCCTGCTCGCCGAGGAGGAGGATGGCGAGCGGAGGGCTGGGAGGGATTTCTTGCTGATGATATTGCTACATTCTTTCCGAATCCTGGGAGTAAACAGACGCTCCAAATTTAGAAAGAACAGAACTGGAAAATTTAAACATTCCTTGAAGAATTGGTACAAAAGGAGGGGGGGGGGGGCTGAAGATGATCTCACACGTGCTCCCGAGCCAGATGAAAAGCTCATGACTTGAGTTCAGAAAGCAAGCGAGGGGCCTGTTTCAGGTCGGAGCGCGATATCGCAACGATAAAGCTCCCCCAGCGCGTGAAACCGCAATGAAAAGAGCTTCTGCCATGCAAGGGGGGGTCCCAACCCCAGYGGTCCGGGCTGCGGGGACCACCGCTGCTGGCCACGCTGCCGCCCCAGTTTCATCTCCGGCTGGCATACGGCTTCGGGCGCAGGAGAGAGGAGCCTGGCAGGGACAGGATGGGTGCCTGAGCATCATCTGGATGAACATCCCAAGCCCTCGGCTGTCGCTTTTAGCCGCTGAATGGGAGCAGAGGAAGATCTCCCCACCCTCCGCTGCAGCTGGACAAACGGAGAGGAGCTGGTGAAGCTCAGCACCCAGGAGCTCAGCACTACGCTACGGCTCTGGCCGAGCTCCAACAGAAGAGCTGGCACGCGGGAGCCATCAGGGAGCGATGGAGCCAGACTGCTGCTGCTGCTTCATAAACAGATAATGGCTGTTAATAAAAACCAAGCGGGAGTTTGCAAAGGGGAAGAAGAAGGCGGAAAAAAAAAAGCAAAGTGAAAAAAAAAAAGAAAGGCAAGAAAAAAAGGCAAAAAATAGCCAAAAAAAAGCAAAAAAGCAAGGGTTTGTGCTGAAGTAAACAAAGGTTAAAGAACAGTCAGGCTCCTGCAGGAATAGCAGAGCTGGGCCGGGAGGGAGGGAGGGGGCATTACGTAATGCAGGAAAAATGTTGGCTCCATTCAGTTTTCCACCACTTCATGTGATGTCAGGAAAACCATATAAATCAACAGGCTTTCTGCTCCCACGGATGGAGGGCAGCAAGCAGCACTATTTATACTTACACAATTAAAAAAAAAAAAAAAGGGGAAAAAAAGAAGAGAAGCCGATGATTTCCAAGACTGGGAATAATTGACTCAGATTCCTCCTTCCCAGCCCGCTGGAATCGCTGCTTCTGGGCTGTTAACCCTTGAGRGGTCCCCGCCGCCGCTCTTGCCACCCCCAGCTCCCCTGTCCTCGCCCATCAGCCTCCATCAGCTGCTTCAAGGGTCTGAAGGATGATGGGTTGGAGGCGAGCAAGAATGGCCACGCATGGCATTTGCACGAGATGGGGACACTGAGGCATGGCCGTGYGTCACCCCCGGAGAAACATCTGGGAGAGCTGGGGAGCACGGAAGGGCTTGGGAGGTTTTGGGGCTGTGTAGGGCTGGCACACAGGTTTGGGGACYCTCAGGACGGGGCTCCCAGGGGTGCTGGCATCCACTTAGGGACAGGCTGAGATTTCAGGGCAGGACCCTCAGATTTTGGCAGCCCTTGCCAGCCCGACTCCCCGCTGGGGTCACAAGCCACCTCTAGGGAGGATCCAGGCACCTCTTGCAGGACACGGTTGGGGCAGGAGGAGGTGCCTGAACCCAGAGCGGACAGATCGAGGGGTTAAACCCCACCATGGCGAGGGGTCAGAATCAGGCCCAGCCCACACATCCCCCCTCAGACCTCCCAAGTGCTGCCTCTAAAACAACCCGGCTGCTGCCCACACGGCAGGCAGGAGGAAGCTGCGCGTGTCGACAAGCGTGCCCAGCCTCCCCCAGACGCTCTCCGCAGCCACTTCCAGTCACGATTTCCATCTAAAATGCCGCCGCCATGACCCAGTGTTCTACATTTCGGTTCCCGTTTCTTCCACCCGCCGGCGGCCCGCGTTCCCCCATCAGGCTGCGGCCCTGCAGCGCTTCTAATTAGGGAGGTTTAAGCTTTGCTTGGCCCCTAGCACAGCCGCACCCCTGCTCGGGGGTCTGGGCTCCTGCAGCCCAGGGAGWTGGAAGTGGCTGCCCTGAAGATGGAGGATGCGTGCACCCAAGCGGGGCGCAGGTTTGTTCGTGGGGGGCTCAGCGGTGGCGATGCTGATGGCCGGGGGGGGTGGCACACCACCGGCACTCACCCAGCATGGGGCATGGGGCTGGGGTGCACCGGTACTACGGGGGTCCCCCAAGACTCCCCTTGCTTTCCCAGGGAGGAGAAGGCTCCAGGGCTTTCAGGGCCACCTCACCCAGCCCCGTCCCTGCTCCAGGACTCGGGGTGGGGGGGTTGCAGCCAGCACACCACGCTGCCCCTCGCCCGGCCCTGGGAAAGCGGCGGAGGGTTGGGGGGTGCCGGGGTCACACCACGAAGGCTGTTTCCTGACCCGTCCCAGTGACTAAGCAGGTTCCTTCCCAGATGTGACCGAATCCGCCTTCTCCTTCTCCGGCACCGTGCGCCAAGCCGTGACCTTGTTTATGCCGCGATGACCTTGGAGCCGCCGGCACGGCCACTGGGTCGGGCCGGGGCTGCCGTAGCGAGCTCACTGCGGCACCTCCAGCACTGGCCTCACCACAGCTCCTGCAACCMGGGCCACGCTAATTAGCTTTTACGTGATTTCATGTAGTCCCTGCTTGCTTTTGAAACCCTTGAACTGGGGAGTTTATTCCTGCTATTCCTCTGCTCTGTTCTCCCCATCACAACGCAGCTGCTCTGATTCAACAGCACTTAACCATGCCGTGCACGAGCAAGGCTCCCTGAATGCCACTTGCTTGTGCCACCTTCCCCACCACAACTACTCCTTCCCAGGGTTTGTCACGCTGCCGGGTTTGCGGGGACGGCCGCTCCCTCCATCCCTGCGTTGCCCYGGGGACACAGAGGTCGGTACCCTCCGCCTCAGCCCCAAAGCAGTACCCAATTGCCGCAGGACGAGGACGGGCTTGGGGAATGGAGATGATCCCCATCTCTGTGCTTTCAGCACTACCTAGGAGCCTGGCTGAGCTCAGCGAGATCGAGGGGCTGCGTGGGGCAGCGCCTGCCCACCCCTCCGCAGGCAGAAAGCTCGGAGGCGGGCAGCCAGCCAGGCAGATGCCCGGCCGTCCCAGCCATGGGGAATTAAAGGCAGCTTTAGCTTTCCCTTCGGCAGCTCGCTGCCTCTTTCTCCTTTTCTCTGCTGGGTCAGAGCGTTTCATTCATCGGTCGCCTGCCTCCCATTTTGCTCTGCAGAAGGGCTGTAATTAGGGCAGCGCATGCCTCCTCCTGCCTGCGCACTCGCGCCTGATGAACATCATCTSCAGCAGACCCTGACTCACCCAGGGATGACCCTCTGCCCCTGCCCTCCTTCCCCTTCCCCTTTCCAGCACATCCATGGATTTCCACTTCTGCCCTCCCTTTAACGGCAGYGAGAGGGAGCAGAGCGCCCGAACCAGGTCCGGCCCTTGGCACGTTCACCAGGGATGAAGCAGYGCCAGGATGGGGGAACGAAGGGCAGCCTTTGGGTACCCTCCCCTCTCATCCACCCTGGCTGGCAGGCGCAGCGGCGGGGAGCTGGACGGTGCRAGGAATGAATGCACTGGGGGGACCCAGCAACGCCGGTGTGGGTCGAGCCTCCTCGGTCCATGTGAGGGGATTCCCTCCGACGCCACAGCCACCGGTGGCCGGGAAAGCGGGTGCAGATGGACACGTGTGGCCACAGCCCCGTAACTCCAGACTAAGGGCATGAGCACCAAGGGAAGCAGTAAGCCAGGGCTCCTACCTGTGAGGATGGAGACGCTGTGGAAACAGCTATCCAGTTTGCCCAGGAGGATGGAGAGGAAGCTGTCGGCAGCCAAGCCGGTCACATCCCGCGTGCTCTGGTCGTAGACCACCACGTCCTGGTGCTCCTCCGCCTCCACCTGTGGGGGAACGGCAAAAACAGYGTCAGAGAAATAGGCTGAGCGCTGAGGATGCTGCTGCCCACACCACCGCGGGAAGCAAAGCTGAATTTAGCGGTCACACAAGCGAGAGACCCCAGCTCCACGCTGTCCCCACAAGCCGGCTTCGCTGACCAAAGGGTCCAGCCAGGCTGGGACTCTGCTCCACGGCTACGAGCGAGTATGGCACAGATGCCCATCAGAGCAGCCCCACCAACTGCGAGTGCTTTTGAGCATCCTACCCAAAATAGGGTCACTCCTCCCCATCGCCCACCCTCAGCTTGCCATTACTTAACCGTGTCCCAGAAGTCGCTGCGACTTCTTCCACCACCTCCTCCCCACCCAACCTTTGCCCTCAGATGATAYTCCTCTGCAGCCTGGCTGGTGTCACGGGGATGTGGGGGTGGTTCTGCAGGCACGGATGCTCCCAGCACAGCCCCTGGGCTGTGGCTGGAGTGAGCCGGGCTGGAGTGACTTGGAAACACCATGCTCAGCACAGTAACACCTCTGTARGCACTACCCCTCTGGAAACTCAACCCAAACCTCCTACGGATCACCCCTGAGGGTTGAAGGAGAGGRGAAAGCTCTTCTTTATCTTGGTGGATGTTCAGCGGGATGCTCTTTCTTCCTTTTGTAATGCCTGGCGGGGCTTGCACACTGCAGAGATGTGCTGGGGAGAAGGAAGGGAGCTCCTGGCCTGCTCTCACATGACTTTATGTGCCACAAACAGCACCCAGCCCTGCCGCCACTGCAGGGTCTCCGGGGCGGGTGAGATGTTGGGGTACCCCGCAGGCAGGCAGCTGCCTGCAGGCAGGAGTCCCCCCATGCCTGGTGATGGCTGGATTGCAGCGAGAGCACTCAAGGCGCAGCCGGCCATTCCTACACCTACCTGAAGGTCCGTGCATTAAAAGAAAAGTCCTCGCAGAGGCATGGCTCAGTGCACCCACCGAATAGCCGGGTGGATGGCATATGCCTGCCTTGCGAGCCCTTGCCCTCCCGGCCGGTGGGGTAAGGCACATCCATCACGCTGTGGGAGGAGGAGGCAGCGGCGGGCAGGGAGGGAGGGTCTGTGCTCCCGCGCCGCTCTCTCCTCCGGCTTATGTTGGAGCTGCCCATTGCCCACCCCTCTCTGAAATCTCTTTAGGAGACCACTTGAAGTAGGAATCACTCATGGACACCCGCCTCCTTTTGCTGTCTCACTGCCGTGCCCTATCTTACCACTGGAGCAGATTCGCTCAGGGCTGCTGTCAATATTAATGCTGTTTTCACACCCTGCTGCAGGTGCTTCCCTGCTCAGCAACGTGAGCGCCATCCAAATAAAACTGCAGGGTTGCACTGATTTAGCTGAGCTCATCATGTCTCCTCGCTGCAGCAGAAGGACGGCCCCGCACCAACAGAAATCCCCGCCAGTCCCCAGCCTGGCACTGGGCACTGGAGAGCAAAACTGGCCCCGCAGGTCAGCGGGATGACGGGAGGGATGATAAGGCAGCGGCAGGATGAGAGGGAAGAGAAAAGGATGGGGGAATTTTAAAATAAGACACTGAAAAATGACCGAAGCCACCTGGGGTTAAGCCAGCTAAGGATCTACCCCAACATCACTTCCTCGGCCATCCCTGAAGGAGGACTTTCWCAGGAGGCCATCCCAAGCACAGCTGGAGGGAAACACGGTGGCTGCCGAGCCAGCTCGGAGTTGGGAGCCCACCAGTCCTTAGCAGGGCCACTATCCCTTCAAGACCCCCTATCATGCCCTTAACACATCCCAAAAACCCAGTCCCCAGCCTGATGCCCCACACCAGCGAAAGCATCTCCCCTAAAAGCACGGTGAGGCGGGGACCAAGCTGTGGCGGGGCAGGGGCTCATCCCGGCTGCACAGTCCCGGCCGGGGTGGCTGCAGGGGAGATACCAGCTCTGGCCGAGCAGAATTATCCCACAATAGGATTTAGTGTTCCCTCCGYACGGGGAGGCTTTGTTTGGGCCATTACTGCAGGGTTGCTGAGCGACGGCAGAGATGTGCGACACGGTTTACATCTTATTAAAGTTATAAGGTTTCACTCAATGTAAATGCCAAACAAGCGCTGGCCTCGCATGGCCCAGCTGCAGAAAATAAATACCCGGCTTGCTGGGGCGAGGATGCCTGCAGGATGGTCCCGAGGAGCCCTCGTGGAGCACACAAGGAGCCCACACCAGCATCCCGGCTCCTCACCACAAAGGGAAATGAGAGGGAGATGTTTAATCAGGTCCGTGGGTCTCCCATTAACCTCACGTGCTCCTGATACGCAGGGGAAGGCACAGCCCCATCTCTGGCCTTTAACGTACAGAAGTTAAAAGCTAACCGGGGCAGAGGAGAAGGGTAAAGCTGAAGAGATGCTCAGGGTCAGATTCCTGCCTCTGCCAGGGGCTGGCATAGGGCAGGGGCACGGCTGACAACAGAGGAGTCCCTCCAAGGAGCAGCACCTCCATGGTGGGAGCTCTCCCATGGGGGCTGCCCATCACCCCAAGACTGCTGAAGTAACCAWACCCCCAGGCATTACCCTCCAGAAAGGGTCCCCAAATCCAGAAAGCAAGGGGCAGCGGGGCCAAGGCACAGCAAGTCTTTTGGCCCCAAGTAGATCCTGAGCGGGGCTTGCAAACCCGTGCATGCCTTTGAAAAGCTGCTGGCCCACYCCAGTGCTGGAGGTGCCCCAGGGCACCTCCCAAGAGACAAACCTCCTCCCTGCCAGCATCTCGGCTCGGGGGGATGGCCAGCCCGGAGCAGAGACCACCCGGCCAACGGCTCCAACCAGCGGAGACCATCCATTGCCTTTGCGCCAAGCCCAGAGCTCCCCATCACCCTCCCCAGCTCTGGCTGGAGGTAACTCCCTTACGGACACTTGGTCGCGGACACTGGGTGGTTCAACGCGGTCTGGGTCCCTGCTCTGCCTCTCCCCGGCTGCCAAGCAGGGATGATGATGCTCTACAGGTGATCCAGGCTAAGATAAGAGTGAGCTATTCTTATTATCCCAATTACTACCGACATCTCAGTCACATATTGTTTCAAAACACAGTGAATCACCCCACTGAAATAACAGGGCTTCCATCAACATAAAGAGCAGCCAGGCACAYGGCTCAAAAATAAGCCCCGGCTTTCCCTCAAGCAAAACAGCTGCTTGCAGAGCCATGCTCCTAAAGCAAATAAATAAATATTCCCATCGCCCGAAAAGACCCTTGTCATGCCTCAAACCGCGGCCATAGCTGCTCTGGAGATAGCTACATTTCAGGAAGCGAGAAGAGGTCAAGAGGTGGAAAGACTTTCCAGGGGGATCTTGAAGAAGTGAAATTTTCAACATTTCCCTCAAGAAATGCTAGTAAAAACCCCAAGCAGGAATTTCCCATAACCTCTGCTCCCAAAAACTGCACCAAGGAGCTGAATTATTCCAGTTGTTATTGGAATTTATTATTGGGAGAATTTATTATTATTAATATTGAGARAAGGGTTCAAAAAGAAAACCAGAGCAGTACACTGGTACCATTTTTGTGCAGAGGGAGTCTATTGCTAATTGGGAAATGAATGGCTGCTGCAGTTTCCCAGCTGGACACCACGGGAAGATGCACGTGCCCAGCGGGATGCGGTGCACAATGGGGCTCGGGGAGCGGTGGCTTAGCTATGCCCAYGATCGTAGGCATATTTCATTGAAAAAACAAAGGGATTTTTATTTTCCCCATTTCTTCTTTCCCACCAAATGGTCCTTTCCTTTCACCATAAAAGCCAGGAGTTGCTGTTATCCCACAGCATTGCTCCAAACCRCAGCACCCAGAAGCACTGTTAATGGTACCCTTCCTTAACAGCGGTATGGAAAAGAGGGGTGTGAGCACTGGGAAAAGCAAATTAGACAAATGCTGTCATCATCCCCCCCGCCTGCGCGCACACAGGAGGAGCGGAGGGGAGAGCCAGGCGGGGTTGCCCAAAAGCTTTGCTCTGWATCAGCCCCCGCATCCTTCCCCAAAAGGCAATCGCCGCCCGGGGCATCGCCGAGCCGGGATGCGCAGGTAGAGCTCTCTTTGCACTGGGCAGGCGGGGAGGAGCGGGACGAGGTGGGGGCCCAGGGCTGCCCTTTCCCTGCCCGGGCAGCCCCGCGTCGCTGTCGGCCGCCTTTGTCTCGGCAGCCCCGGCTGGCCGGGGAGCAGGAAACGGGAGGAGGGCGGGAGGCCCGTCAGGAGGAATAATGGGGCCGGACAATCGCGCCACTGATGTCACCCTTCCTGCCATCTGCTCCCAACGCCAGCCGTGCCCCCCGTTCCTCCCCGCTTCGCCCCACCGCCTCCCCCAGCCCCGGTGCGGGGAGCCAGGGGCAGGGCAGGGCTGGGGGGGGTTGGCCAGCGATGGCAGGTGGAGGCAGGGAAACAATACGGGGGTAACGGAGGTCTAAACCAGCTTTCAGCACCCCCCTCTGAGGGTCTATGGACCTCGAGGCAGCAGACCATATTGATTTCTGGGGGTCCCAAAATATGTCCATGACCCAAGTGCCTGAAATTGGAGGCATTGGGGAAGGAGAAAGAGGGAGAGAAGAGTTCATCACCCCAAAATGCAAACTCGCAGGTGCGTGCATGAAAAGGCTTGGACACCCCAAGCCACGGCCACCACCCCTGCTTTAYGCCAGATGAGGTTATGGCTGTGACCCCCCTGGTCCCCCCTCCAGCTTCCCAGGGCGAGTGGCTTAACCTCACAAGGGTGCCCTGAAGCTTAGTTAATTCCTGGGCTGCGTGCGCTGGGAGAGCCAGTGCGCAAGCGGCGAGCGCGGCAGGGGCTGCGCAGCGCGGCAGCGGGGGCACGCTGCCTCCTGCCCGCRGACGTGCCGGGAGAGATTTCAGCCGTACCGAAAAGAAAAGGAAAAAGCTGTGAATTAAAGACGGCGGCAACGCCTCTCCTCCGCCCCCCTCTAACATCCCTGGTTATAATCACATCCCCGGTTATAATCACATCCCCAGCTGGTACCTGGACCATTCCGCAATGATCCAGGAGCGGGGAGGAGGCGATTGCCCCTTCTATGGGGACAGAGCAGGGACCGCCTGGATGGACCAGCCGACCCCTTTGGGAGCCACCGCTCCTCTGCGGCTGCCGAGCTGCAGGTTTGCAGGCGGACGGCATCAGCTGACGTTAACTCTTCCATGCTTCCCCCTTCCCCATCATCCTCCTCTTCTTCCTCCCCCTTGCGCATCGCTTTCGCTGCTGCTGCTGCCGYCTCCCCACGTGACAGCGGCCACTGCAGAGGTGACCCTCACCGGGAGGAGGGCGGCCGCGCCGCTCTCCTTCTAGCTTGAGAAAAACTGATTATTCTGCTTTATTCTCCCGGGGATTTAAGAGCAGCTAAAGCCGTTCAGGAATCAGTCTCTGCAATCCCCTCCAAATCGCCCAGCCCGGTGCATCACCGCAGCAGATTGGCGCGAGGCCGGCCCCCCCGCGCTGCGAGTCCCCTTGATCCCGGCGGGGTGATGTCACCGGCAGCCAATGCGGACAGCGGTGGCTTCGCGGGGCGGCGGGGGGGACACACACCGCAGATGGCTCCAGCTGGGCCCAGCATTTGATTAATCGCCTGAATTACCCTCGCTTTGCCATAAAATTACAAAGCGGGGGGAACAGTAAAAGCGAGCCGGCGGGAGGGCGGGCTGTGACGGCAAACCACCCTCCGGCTCATCCCGCAGCCCGGCACCCACCGGCGCAGCCCCCCGGCAGCATCTCGGCGCGGGGCAGGACCCGGCCTATGGCACCACAGGGGCACCCGCCGCTGTTCTGGCCGGGGCTGCAGCCCAGCTCCGTGGCTCAGAGCCACCTCTATTATTTAACCAGGAGCGATAGAGAGAGGAGCCTGGGAGAGATAATATGCCATGACACCGGATAAGAGCTCCTGGCGTCACAGGGGAGGAGGATTACATGTCCCTGAATGGAGTTAGAGATGACAGAGGGGAGGGGAAGAGTTTTTAGCACGGGATTAAGCTTACAGCTCCAGGAAGGCTTTTGGGGGGTTGTTTGCTGGTGTAGGACAAGTCCTAAGGCTGATATACCTGTTAGACTTGCCTGGGGAGGGCTCCTGGAGCAGGGAGCCACGTCACTGGGGTGGGGGCAAGGAACAGGTCCCGGAGGACAGCCCTGTGGCAGCATGAGCTCACGCTCCAGCTCTCCAAAGGGTGCCAGAGAGATGCTGGCAGATACTGGGGTCAAGGGATGGAGGAGGAGGATGCACATACCAGGCATAGACCAGCCCTTAGGCCAGCCTGGATCCCACCCCCCACCCTGCCCCTTTCTGCTGGGGAAGAGGGTGCAAGCATCCACCAGGGAAGGTGAGGGCCAGATCCCCTACCTTCATTTTGGAGGTGGGCTGGATGAGCTCTGTGATGGAGACCTTGTCCTGCTGGAGCCTCCTCTTGACAAGCTTGGAGCAGCAGATGTTGACGGAGCTGAGGACGTGCCAGGAGTTGTACTCCACGAAGGAGCGGCTGTCGATGACCAGGGTGCCCTCCGCTCCGTTCCTCAGGAGGCTGGCCAGCTTCTTCGGGTCCATCACCTTGCGTGGGAGCCTGTCCCCAGCCATAACGGGCCCGTGCCCTCTATGACGAGTGGGGGGCAAGGGGAGGAAGGGCAGGGCAGGGACACCAGCACCCGTCTCCCYGAGGGGAACGAGCGAGGGGGTAAGGGGTAAGCAGGGCAGCACCCGTCCTGGTCTTCTCACGCTGCTAACACCCAGGATGCCAACTCATTGTGCTGAACCTGGAAAGAGAAATAAGGAGAAGCTGACCGGTCAGCTGGACAGGACGCGACACTCACCTTGGGCCAAGTCCCCAAGGGCTTGGCCTTCAGAAGATGCCTTCAGAAGAGCRGAAGAGTGCAACAAGCCACACTTTCTAGGTATGTTCTCCCAGCCCGCGGGCATCTGTGGTTCCAGAGCTGCCCAAGCCAGAGGTTTTCCCTTCGTATTTAATAGCCCTCAGCAGAGCTTTCTTCCATGAATTTCTCTAATTGCTTTTTGAAGCCATGTCAGCTTTTAACAGGCACGGTGGCCAGTGGCAGGGAGCGGAATGGTTTGCCAGCTACGATGAAGTCCTTCCCCTGGTTTGCTCCAAATCTGCTAACCGGTGACCCTCCGGGTGACCCTTACTACTTGCACTGGAAGAGGCCGYGCATGCCCGTTCCCTAATCACCTTCCCCATGGTTCTCACCACGTTTAGACCTTGTTTAGGAGCCTTTCAGGTCAGAGCATCTACAGAGCSGCCTGTTGCACAGATGCCTTTTGCCACCCCGGCCAGCCCCGACGTGCCGTGTTTGAGAGGCAGGCACACTGGAGACCTGCACAGGGCAAGATGTCTCCTCCTTTCCCTGTTCCCAGACCAACAGCTCCTCGCACTCAATTTGCTTTTTCTGACCTCTGCCGAGCACAGAGCTAATGGTTTCATTGAAGCAGCTTAGCTCAGCTCTAAGGTTTTGCTGCTGCATGGTAATAGCTAGTTCGGGGCCCATCAGAGACACCACCAAATCAAGTTTGCTCACCCACATCCATCACTTCACACTGGATTTCACCTGCCTTTTTAGCCAAGCCTGCCCATAGGTATCTTGCCAGCTTGCCTCCTGGCAAGTCAAGAGAAGATGACCTCTCTTGGAAGWCAAGAAGTCAAGTTGACCTTCATTCCTGCCTTCAAGAAACAGGCCAGGTATTAGGGCAGAGGTCCTGGGAAGCTGTACTTGGACCGAGATGTCCCCAAAGCAGCTACTGCCTTCCAGCATCTAACTTGCACACACTTTGAAAGGGGGTTCATATACAGGGATACATATCTGGGCTCCATCTTAGGAGCTGAGGAGGGTCGAGCCTGGTGCTCTSTGAAATGCTACCAGAAGAACAAGCTTCCTCCACGCCCAGCCCATGGGGTCTGCAAGATCAACAGGCAGGCTGGGGGGCATTCAGCTCAGGGTGTCTTCTTAGGTTTTAATGGCACACGTCATTGCAGGCATGTTTTAATGGCATTAGGTTTTAATGCCACTGCAGTCATTCAGAAAACAAGCCTGGGCTACTACCAGGCTCCTCTYGTTCCTGCCAGACGGTGTTTTAGAGAGAACCCACAAGCTGTTCCATGGAAGCTTTAATGCATCTGAATTAGGAGGACTATGAATAACCATGCCTGAAAAGGCCAGYGTAAAGATTTTCATTGACTTCTGCAGTGCCAGGATTTGGTCCGTGGACTAGAGGAGGCTTATGAGTCACCCCTATCCGAGTAAGCCAGCAGTTCCTGGAAGCTCCTACACCCGAAGCCCCTGCGGTGCGGGCACCTACTGCAATGGTAGCTCAAGACACAAAAGAGATGCTTGAGTAGGACACACTACTGGGTGAAATGACAGGGACCTCAGYTACCAGTCACCAAACCTGGAGGACACAGCCAGCTTGCAGGAAAAGGCTGGAAAGCCACAGAATATGAGGATGGGGGTTCCAGCATTTGCTCTGGCTCATGACTCCAGCATTAACAGCCCCAACTTCCCTGGSCTACCAGACCTGCCTCCAAAAGCARRGGGTAGATGTCCCAGGCCTCAGTCTTCAGGATCCAAGCTCCCAATAYGAGGCCACAATAGGACGCGCAATCCTCCCCCTGCCGCCGTATCACACCCCTGCTGCCTCTGCCAACGTGTTAATTCAAACCGGGAGGGGGGGGGAATCCCCTAAAAGCTGCAAGTGATGGCCCCTCTTGGCACAAAGCATTTTGGCATCCCCGCGGCACTACGGCATCACTGTCCCCCGCCCCACGGCGAGCTTGTATCATTCTGCGGCTCCTCGCGGTGACTCCAATTAGAGCTGCCCCCTCGGCGGGCGGCTGGCGGTCCCCCTGCCGCAGGAACGCCGCTCCCCCCGCCTCCCCCCAGCACTCCTCCAAGGGGGCTTAAAAATTGAAACAGTTCTAATTAGGGGGTCTGAGGGGGAGCAAGGCTGGCTCCTGCTGGGATATGACACACCTCATTACGTCGCTACCGCCTTGCCAGAAGACCCCCTGCTGTACCTTGGCTATAGAGCCAGGGCACTCAGAAAGGATGCAAATTAGCCAGCTTTTCCCCTTCGTCTTCCTTTCACACCCCACTCCCCAAATCACTTTCTGCCTCCCTTCCCCATCAGGACACCAGGCTGCGAATTCTTCTCGGCTCCTTCGATTACATCCAAGAAATAAAAAGGGAATGGAGAGAGTCGACAGACAAAAAAGATGGGGATAATACCGCGGCAGAGGAATGAAAGACTGAACTGGGAGGAAGGAGTGATCCAAGATGGGGGGACACATTGCACAGTACCTCCAGAGATAACATGGTATCTGCTCTCCAGATAATGAGCAAGGGGTAAACTTTGGGGGTCTCAGACACAAATAGAGAGGTCTGGGAAAGATAACAGATCCTTGATCGCCTAACCGCTCCGAGTGAAACCCGCTCAGAAGAGGCCTTCCATGCATGAAGTTCTGGCAGATGACCGGGAGCTTGAGTGGAAGAGATCGGAGAAGACAGACGAGGAGGTTTCCCAGCTCAGCTAATAGCCACCCTCCTGCAGAACAACCGGATAAACGTCCTCTCCAGCACACCCAGGTGGACCTGGTGGCAGACAYGTGTGACACATCAGCCAGGTTCCACTCCCAGCTCCACCCGAAAGATATAGGGGAAGGCAGGGCAAGGTTGGTCCATTCTGCCCTTCCTTCCGGGAGCCTTTACAAGAGATGGAGATGACTGACTGAGTGTGGTTGTGGGAAGCTCTAACCTTGGCATTAGACCCAAGACACAGGGAATTCTCTAAAAGTATGTCCAGCCAGGTCAAAGGCAGACAAGCCACTTCTCTKCCAGCAACCACAGGACATTTTGAAGCCATACTGAGGGGTGGTGGGTTCAACCCCAGCTAACAGGTACCAGCAGAGGCTACGAGACCTTCAGAGTACCTCGCAGACTGTGTGTGAGATGGTCTCTGAGAAGAACGAGCTCTAACGCCTCCATATCTGGGAAGGCTACCAGAGAAGGAATGACGATGTCTTTCTGCTTCTGCTCAGATGGGTCAAAATGAAAACTGAAGGAACAGGCATAGCCATGGAGCACTGCTGAAGTAAGAGATCTTCTCACCATGGTGACAGGAGACCGGGGAAAAGGTTAACCTGGAACCTAAATTAGGGTTTCAGAAACATAGCTGTGTCCCCCTCTTATCAGTTTATTAAAGCCACCTTAATCTTCTTGAGTGTTCCTGAAGAACATTACCATAATCCTTTAATCCCACCTCTCCCTGGAGTGCCTGTAATGAGGAGATGGGCACATGGCTTAGCTGAACGGGGACAGCCAAGCAGGAGAGGCCACACTGCAGCCAAGGGACAGAAAGACGGGCAGAGCTTAGCACACAAGCTGGGCCAACTGCCCGCTCAAAGGGACTCTGTCCCCGGCGTCACCTCCACGGACGTGCGTGTCTGGTGAGGGGTGCTGGCCACACGAGTCACAAGCGTGACAGAGGTGCGCAGGGCAAGCCAGGCTAAGGGCAAGTGTTCAACCTGGCTGTGACCCTTTTCTGGTCAGGYCAGGCAAGAGAGCAAGAAAACCCAAAATATACCCCAGCCTGAGTCTATCTGYGTGGCACAACGGACCATGGGAACTCATCCCTTCTTGCACAAGGCCYSCAGCTGAGAGACGTGGTATGGGAAKGGCGCAGATCTGGTTTCTCTTGTACTGGAGACATCAACTGGAAGGCCAGCATGTCTCTGTAGCAACCATAAACCTCACTAACCGGCATGTCCACTCTTTGCACCACGCTAGTAGTTGTGTCCTGGAGAGCTCTACCCTCCACACGGTCCAGTTGAGGAGATGCTCCCCTCGCTGCCTCGGGCACGCCAGCTTTGCTGCGGGAAGCAGCTCTGACCCCACGAACACATTTCCATCACGTGAGACTGGATCTACAGCACGCTCCATGTGATGCTCATCCCAGAGGCACGCTCTTCTGGTGGCATCTCCACCCTGAGTTTACCAAGGGATAAGAGCACTGCAGAGAAACGCCTGCTCGTTTGTCCCCTGTAACCCACGAAAGCAGCCATTCCTGAAGAACTGCCATCTCCACCGGGATCACTGAGCTAAGTGATCTGGCTTTTCCCCCTGCAGCCCACCTGGGGACATACCTGTGTCCTCTGAGCCCTGCAGCGAGATGCTGCCTGGCCAGGGCTCCTCCATCCATCCAGGTCAGCCTTGCCACCAGCCCCAGGCTTACCGCTGGGACGCTGGCAGGACCACACCACCCCCCAGCTCTCCAGACACTTATTAAGATGTAAAATGCGGCATTTTTCCAAGCCCTCTACCCTTTTTTCCCTCCCCATCCCCTCATTTTTTTCAAGTGCTTCGGCACTTAGCGAACTCCCCTCGGCAGGCTCATGCTGTTTGAGGGATTCCTAAATCACGGGCCTATTACTAATTATTATTATTTTGCAGCAGCAATCAGGGACGCGGGGCTCATTAACAAGTTAGCACCTCTGGTTTCCCTGGAAACCCGCAGCTGCCAGGCAACGGCTGCGTCTCCGGCCCGAGGCGATGCTACTGCAGCGCCTTTGGCTCACTCCTGGAAAGATGCTCGGGTCCTGCACGGGCTGATGAACCCAKCTTAGCAAACGGGATGGGGTTAGGAAACTCCAGGATGCGTCCCCCTGCTCTATGCCATCTATTGTGAACCTCAGCCCATCTACCGATCCTCTTCTGCYGCTCACAGCACCATAAAGTGCGTAGGGGCTTCTCCCTCCCAGCGAGAGCTGCAGGCTTTCTCCAAGGGCGAGGAATTTGGAGCACTAATGATCCCCCAGGGTGGCAGTGGGACAAAGCTGTCAGGTGCCTGCAGTAGCTGCTTTGGAGGTGATGTAACCGCTGACGATTTCTTAGCAGCTACTCAAGGTCCCTTTAAAAGGCAGCACAAAAGATTTCTCTGCTTGACATGGAAAAATGGAGTGGTTTTTTTTTTCTTTTGCTCCTTAAAACAAGGCTGGGAAACACTACRAACCACATCCACTAACCCAGACGCAAAGTCTGCTTGTCCACCTTTCCCCGGAGAATCTCAAGGACGGGGAGGAACGCCATCTCCCGAGCCCCAGCAGCATGAAGATGTAGGGGAGATGGCAATGCAGTCCRCTGCCCTGCTCTAACCCCCCGAGACCCACAGGGGGTTTTCCCCGGGTGGACAGAGGACTCCCCCTCGGCCTCATCCCCGCCGATCTCACATCCCCATCTCGGCTCCCTACACACCGCAGGCATCCTCCCCCCGGGACGAGAGCCCCTGCGCACCCCCGCCATGCAGGGAGGGCTTCAGGAAGGGGGGAGGGGCAGCCTCCCCTTCTTCCCACGGCACATCACTGGGAGGCAGCCACTGCACCTTTGCCAGGGTTTCAGGCCCAGCTGCTTGCTGATCTCATGTTTTTTAGGTTGGTTTTTTTTTTCCTCCTCCTTTCTATGCCGCAGTCTCCTTTCAATTCCCACAGGCTGGAAGCAGCGTGGTGGGGAGCCCTGCACGGAGCTGCACGCGCCCGAGCAGCACCCGCTCGCCTCCCCGCACCTCCCATTTCCCCTCTGCACCTGCAGCCCTCGGTCCAGAAGGTGTTTTCCACCAGAGGACGTGGCTGAAGGACCAGGATGTCCTTCAGGAAAGTGCCAGATGGTGCATTCAGACCGGACGAGAGACACGGCGTGGAGGCACGTGGTGGTAGCGCTGGCATGGGGGTGGTCTGCCTCGGGTCGTGGCTGGCGGCATGGGGCAGCTCAGGGGCTGCTCATGCTTGAGCCGCAGACAGGAACCCAGGGATGAAAGGAAAGGGGACAAGTCGTACCCAGCTGCAAGAGAGTCTTCCCCATGCACCCCTCACCCCACAAGGCAGACCGGCTCTTCTGGTTGCAGATGAGCCAAGTGAAGGGGTTCCTCATCTTCTCCCACCACCTGATGTTGTGCCAGCAGCTTTGGATGGGCTACGACTGCAAATGCAATCGCCTTCATGCCTGTTTCCACCAAAGCGACCCAGGTGCATTTAAGGATTTGCAGACTGGCCATTCCCAGAAAAATTTCTGACTGCAGCCGTGGTGGTCAGTCCAGAGATCCAGTCAGGAAAAGCCAATGGGGACAGCAGGGAAGGGAATTTAGCTGGAGTCTAGATGACAAGGCCAGTATCTCCTCCTCTTAGACCTGTGCTTTTAACATGATTTATATGGTTTTCCCCTTCAGTATAAACACAAGCTTCCATTTTCAGCCTACAAAAGCCAAGACCAAAGGTTATCCATGACCAGCCAGCCATTTAATCGCTGCCTTTGCCCATGCCGAGGGTGGAGCTCCCRAGCACGCTGCTTTCTAATACCAAAGCTATCCCATTTCCATCCAGGTGTGAGCCCTGCCAAGCCAAGAGCTGGCCAGGCTCTTATCTCAGAGCTGAAAGCACCTTCTGCTTTGAGCAGCTTGGCACATATCACAGAGRACATGTCACACTGGAGAAGGGAAATCTAGTCCTACTGATGCTTGAAGGGCCCTCGCTGCCCGCTGCCTGATATCCCCATCATTTGCTGCATGACCCCATGAGCCCAGCAGGCTTATCTTGGGGATCTCCAGTAGCTTGTTTGCCTTTTTGCAACAAGAGCAGACAGAGGCAGCCCAGAAAGGTATGCAGTTAGATACTTCTGCAGGGCTGGTCTGGCTCTCTTTTCCTAGGACACCAGACACCATAAATACCTGCTGGGTGCATTTGCAGTCTCCTGGAGAAAGGGTCTCCTGGGTCTCCTGGAGAAAGGGTCTCCAGGACCTGTGTACTATTTTCCCACAACACATACATGCTAAGTGAAAGAAAGGACAGGATTAAACTGTGGTTCTTCAAGGCAGCAGATAAATACGCCAGCATTTCACTTCTTAAGGACAATCCCAAGCGACATGAGTTTGTCCATCTCAGCAGAGCACCAGGGACAGTCACAGGTGAGGCCAAGGCTGGTGAAGCAAGCGCCTAGCAAACACCAGGGCAGTCCACTGGCACCCGCCCAGCGCAGTGTCATTAGCCCCCATATTTAAATGACAAATAGGACCCCTGACCTCACTGAAGAACAGTGATGTCGCTGCCTCCTGGCAGGTTTTACGCAGTTTCTGACGATAACCGGTGCAAACGGAGGTGCAGGTACAGATCCCAGCCAGCACAGGCTGCCAGCCAGCAGAGGCCAATGTCCACAGTTACACCACCCTACGGCTGCTGAAGCTCTGGCTCTCATTAGGAGACCCAGAATTCAACTCAAATGCAAGGGGCTACGCTGGTTTTCCACGGGAGGAGACATCCCCCAGGGCAGTAACGTAGGCTTTGCAAGGCTTTTTTGACCTGGTTCAAGGCTTGCTACATGCACACAGTAGCTAAATTGCTCACAGGTTTGGGATRAATTAGCATTTGTCAGCTCAGGCTCTACCTCTGATCACAGCCATGAGGAGGCACCAACTCCGGGTTTCAAGGAATTACCTTTAACTAGAAAAAACACACAAGACAGGCAAAGCCCAAGGTGATGCTCCTGCCCCACTCTCTCCTTTTCCCTCGGGGGCTGTGATTCATTAGCAGGTGGTTTTGTTTGGTTAATCTGAGGTGACACAGGGGTCAAAAACAGTGTTTTGCAGGTCTTCCTCCTTACCCACCACCCCGGACAAGCACATGCCCATTGACCACGCCGAGCCACGGCTTGCTGGTCAGATGCCATAGCTCTTCGTGTAYGAAACCTATCGCCTAGGCTCTTCACTGAGAGCGGGGTATTGCATCGTTTTGTAACATGGGCCTTCTCTTAGCCCGAATCATCATTGCTATTGTGGGTGGCAAACTAGATGAACTCATTCACTGGGGAAAACAAGCAGCAATATTCCCCTCACCAACTCCAAGCAGACACTGAAGCACGATATATATATATTTTAACCCCAGTTTCAAAAAAAAACCCCAGAGATATATCATGACATCCACCCAGAGCTTCAACATACTTCAACTCGTTTCCACGCCAGCAGGTCTCACTCATCCCTCCTTCTGCATCACAGAACAGAAAGCATGGGTGATCACACCAAGCCTTGCCCCTTTAGGGCTGCTGGTTGGCCCCTCAGCTAAGAAAGATCAGTTCGGTCCTCCTCACCTTCCTGCCCGTCCTGCTAGACTCCAACAGAGCTCACACTTATCTTTATATCAGTTACTGCTGAATGAACCTTGCTCAGGTGCCAGACGAAGAGGCAGCCAAGCTCAAAGCAGAAGGGATTGCGAGGATG
Source organism: Oceanodroma leucorhoa (assembly GCA_030449065.1). Taxonomy (NCBI): domain Eukaryota; kingdom Metazoa; phylum Chordata; class Aves; order Procellariiformes; genus Oceanodroma; species Oceanodroma leucorhoa. The sequence goes on from JASVER010000044.1 coordinate 696,964, forward strand.
ACACAGAATTACAGGCATCAGCATTCAGCAAGCAAGCAGAGAGTGCGCCGATCTATTTTTAATGGTACAATGCAAGTGCTTTACAAAAGGATGTCTGGGGAGATTCTGCCCAGTCAGAGATTTGCATTCGGGTTTTTTGCAGCACTCAACTTCGGTCGGTGCACGGGAGGAGTTTCGTCCCTTCACCACCCCATAGAATAATTCATAGAGCCCAGTTTTGGCTGGAGGCTCGTCCCTCTGGGTCACCTTCCTGCCCTGCCGCGTCCTTCTGACTTTCCACCAGAAGARCCGAACCTGCGGTGAGCAGATGGTAAGGTAAGGTGTAAAAGAGAGCTCCAGGTTCGCTTGGCTTCTGGGTCTCAGCCCCGCCGAGCTAGCAAAGCTGCCGGAGACACCTCTGCAAGGTCCACCAACAGCAGCAAAGCGGTTAATGGGGTTTTTCACAGGCTAGCTCACAAGTCAGCAGTGCTGGCACCCTCTCTGCACCAGCCCTCTACTCAACCGCCTCAAGTGCCAAGGCTCAGAGGCTCAGGCTGCGCCCATCCGCTCCCCACGCAGGGCTGCCGGCCAAGGCAGATGAAGATGGCATGAATAACTCCACTCAAGCTACGGCTCAAGGAGGACCAGGCTGCCATCGCAAGCTTGGAAATGAGGGTCGTTAGAGGCAACGCAAAAACAATCGGATGCTGTAGATGCTTCTTGGTTGCTTCTTTTCAACAGCACGCCCCAGTGACTGATGGACCCTCTTTGTCTGGAGCAAAGATTGCCTGGCATTAYCCAATAGGGGCTGGATTTCAATGGGAGATGTGTGATTTAAGCCAACGCAGGTTTAATGTGTGGGAAGGGCTTGAATTGCTTGACCAAAAAAACCCTGCAATCACCTAATAAATGGACTGAAATTTCTACCAGAGCTTCTGCTGCATCAGCTGAATTACCACGTGCTAGCTTTAGACAGCAGTGCTCCTCAAAGAACTAAATCCCCTATTAAAAATAAGAAAAAAGGCGAGATAAAAAGCCATGGATGTGGGCACACCACGCACCTACATGCCAGATGAGTAACGCGGGTAGGCAGAGACGAACCGGAAAGACGCACTGCATCATTAGCAGGGCTGGAGGACGCGTGCTGTGGAGAGGAGGATGCCAGGGTCATGCTGTCATTGGAATCTCCATACAGGATCAAAGCAGTGGTCCACCTCGTTTCACATCCCCTCACCATCACTGCCTAATAACAGGTATTTTACAAAAGCCTGGGAGAAGCAGGATGGTGGGTATTTATGGAATAGTCATGGAATAATTTAGGTTGGAAGGGACCTCAGGAGCTCATCTGGTCCAACCCCTCTCTCCCTCAAAGGACACAGAACAGGTTGYCTTGTCCTTCTGGTCACCAAATGACTTGTTCCCAGTCATCAGGAGGCTCARAAATTATGCTCCCCATAACTCAGCATGCAGAAATGCTACACGGAGAGACTCTCTTGCAAATTGCAAGAGCACCCTGAAGGGCTCTGGAGAAATTCCTGAAGAACACGAGGTCTCTGCCCCAAGAGACCTGAAGGCTTGGTTTAAAAAAGGTACAATGAAGGCAGACAAGTCATCCACGCACAGTAAACAACATGGAAAAAGGCATAAGAGGAGTGGGAAGAAAAGAGGGAATCAAGAAAGGATTTTCAGCCCCAGATAGGTTGATGGGATGCTCTTAATTTAAGTCAAAATGCAAAATGCATCACTTACTTCACCTTCATGCAACACAGTACCTGCATTTCTGTGCTGTTATTGCTCCCTGTTTGCACCAGGAGACTCTCCATGTACTGGACCAGTTGCCAGTGAGCATCTCCAGGTTCTCCTTCGATCCCAGCCTGGGCTACCACTGCACCTATCTTCCGAAATACTGATCCTTTCAAGGCATCATGCAAACAAGCACTACCCGTCACTTTTGGAAACTGGAGGTCTAGAGCAGCAAAAAACTCACAGAAGCTCTGGGCAAAATACAGGAAGAAGGCCCTTGCACACCAGCCTAGATTACCTTGTCCAGCTGAGTCTAGAAAACCTCAGAGGAAGAGCCAAATAGCAGAGAGATGGAGCAAGCCGGCCTACAGGAGCCACGGCAGTCTGCAGCACATGCTGGGCAGGGCTCTGTGCCGGCCATGGCCCCCCAGCATGACCCTCCCTTAAGGCTACTCTCCTTGCTCAAAGCTGAGATGGTTGAGAGCCAATGGAGCCTCTTGGACAGCATTGACCCAAAGGCTTGGAGTAGAAAGTCTACAAACAGCTCTTGGAAGAGGAAGAGATAAAAGCYTGTTTTCCTTTCCATGAACTCATGCTAAGAGGAGAAGGGGCGACCAAGGTACCCGCCATGGCCAGAGCTTGATATGTCCCACCGCAGACTCAGCTGCTGGCCCGCTTCTGGCAGAGCATCTCTCCCATGTGGATAGAATCATAGAATCATTAAGGTTGGAAAAGACCTCTAAGATCATAAAGTCCAACCGTCAACCCAACACCACCATGCCCACTAAACCATGTCCCGAAGTGCCACGTCTACACGTTTTTTGAACACCTCCAGKGATGGTGACTCCACCACTTCCCTGGGCAGCATGTTCCAATGCCTGACAACCCTTTCGGTGAAGAAATTTTTCCTAATGTCCAAGCTAAACCSACCCTGGCGCAATTTGGCCACATCCACATGCCATGGTCTCCCCCTCCATCAGAGGAGCAGGCAAAGCCATCAGGCCAYCACCGGGGTGCAATACACCACCCGCCACCCCCGTGGGAACCTGCACTGCCACTAATCACGCTGCAAGCTCTGCCTGGCTTTGAGGGCAGCCCCTGACACCATTAGTGCAGAGCGTCTCGGCCCTGTCAGTTTTTACCCCCCTGACGTTCCCCTGGCTGTGTTATAACCCTGCACATGAAGTATGCCCAGGTCTCCTGAGCAAGCTTGAGAAAAATCTTGAGCAGAGAGCTCGTTTAGCTGCTTATCTGATGAATGCTCCCAGGCCACTCACCTCCCTTCCCCAAGCCTGCCCATAATTACGTCAGGTGCCTCCTTCCCCGCTCGGCATCAGGCGGGACAGGTGTATCTTTAGAAAAGAAATGTAAAGCTTGAAAAACAGGTTTTAAAACCCAGAGGGCATGGGGATGCAGAGGAGCGCCTTGAAGCTTTCCCCACAGGATGACGGCATTGCCGCTCTGGCTGCAGGAGTTTCTCTGCATAGCAGCAAGAAAAAGAGCGGGGTGAGACCCAGCGGCTGCGCTTGGAGGACCAGGAGCACCCAGGTGTTTCTGCAGCCATCTCCCCCTTAACGCTGCCATTAAACCCACGGCAGAGGGCAAAAAGGTCTACAAACTCTCCTAGCGCAACCTCCCAGCTGTCCTAGCAGGCAGAGAGGAGTAAGCATCCGCAAGCTCCTTCTCTTTATCACCCCCTGCCCTACAAGACTCGGTTTGCCGGAGGTGTTTCAGTATGAGGGCAGCGTCCTACCAGCCCGCACCATAAATCAAGGCTGCCAAGCGCTGGAGCACCTCCTTTTCCTCCTTCCATCCCTGATAGCGTTAACATGCTCTGCACCTGCCTGCGCCCAGGGCTTGGAGAGCTGAGCTGCGCACCGGAGAAACTAACCTCTGATCCCTAAGAACAGCCTCGCTTAAAGGCAACGAAGCAAATCCAAAGAGGAAAAGCACCAATAACACACTCCCTATCTCTTACGTAGATTAAAGCAGCTGGTGCAGAGGTAAGGGGTAGGGATGGAGTGGGGAGTCGCTCATATTCATGCCAAGAGAAGTAATTTCAGAAATCCAGAGCCACAATGGGTTTCCAGCCTTTGGGGAGGTCTTTTTGGGGGAACGTGGCTGCAGGGGGAGAAGCTAGTTTTCTCCCACTTCCCAAGATCCAATCTGGCAGTATGGGACAGACACTACTGTGAAGTCCAACCCAGCCCTTGGGGGTATTTTGGTAGGAATAGTGGTGTCGCATTTAATTTTAGGTGAATTTAAGCTCTCCCAAGGCTTAAGCTCTCAGTGGCACTCTCAGCAAGGTACTTGGCACCCAGCAAAAACACGCTCTGCAGACAAACATGGTGCAGTATTTGAAAGGATAATCTCCATGCAGAGCCCCCAGTGAGCGCTCCTAAGGACTCTGGCCACTTTGCTCAGCTCTCCCAAGCGTAGCTGAGGCTAGGTTTTAAACAGCAATGCTAGATCCAGGTTCTCCTTCCCTACTCCCTACGTTGCATCAAGGCAGAGACAACTGAAAGCCATGGGGGGCAAATCTGTTGGGTTAAAAGCCTTTTGGTGTGAGATGCTGCCATCTCAGCTCGGAGACCCTCCAGCCCCAGGTTTGTGCTGCTCGAGCGTGTTGCTGATGGGCTGAGGGCAGGAATTTCTGCCTACTGCCATCGCAAAGAGGCGTTTGGGTGTCCATCTGCTGCTCATGCACCCAACTGTCCTCTCTGGTCCCAGTCATTAGGACAGTCCTACACATCCAGGCTCTGCCAGCATGGCTGTGCCAGGCAAAAYTGGGGACAAGGCACCTGCAAAGCCCTTGCAGGCATTTTAAAATCCCAAATACCTCCAGCTATGGGCAGGAGGGGTTTTCTCGGTGCTGCAGTTTATTTCATTTCGGGAACCGCTGCAAGCAAAACCAAAGCAAGCGCAGGAACCCCCAGCCAGACCCAAAACCCCAACAAACCTCTTCCGCAGAGAGAGTCCTCCCGGCATGGACGCCCTCCGACAGCACCAGCAAACCCCGTCTGATAGAGGCAAGGCCAAACCCATAAGTGCCAACTCCCATGCATCGAGTCCTTCTGAAAACAAAGCTCTCCGCAGCTGCGTTTGGGCGCGTAGGCAGCCGTGCCCCGAGCCTTTCGCCTTAGCTGGGGAGGAYGAGACAATGCACGCGAACGTTAAACACCGCTCCACAGGCAAGCTGCTTTCAAGGTTAACATGGCCCCTGGACTGCCAGGCGCAATCCTCAGCGCTACCTGTTCAGGGCTTCTTGGGCATCCCGACCGCCTCCTGGGGGGGGGTCTGCCTTTATGCCCCAAATTAGAGGGAGACGAAACCTCCAGCAACTATTCCCAATGCATTTGTCATCGCTAGCTGCTTGGGATGGGGACCGTCTCTTCCACACATGCTTATGCAGCGCGCAGCTCCCACCAGTGAGCTGTTGATAACTACCGCAATACGAAGGATAAACGCATCCGTGCCCGGAAAAATCCAAATATCCTTAACAGAACAGCACTGCACCGCGTCCTGCCTTCTAACGAAACCGCAAATTACTGACCTGTGCACAGAGCTCCCCCAATGCAAGCTGAAGCACTGACATCAGCTTTTGCTGTTGCTCAGGAATTTAATTCTGGGGGAGGAGAAAAGGGAGGGGGGAGCAGGAAGGAGAAGGAACTTATTTATCAATAAGGGAAATAACTAGGAATCTTCAAAAACAACCAATGCTCAGCACAGAAAGCAACATTTATCACTAAATAATAATTGGGGGCAGGGGGTGATCAATCGGTCCATGCACATTAGGGGAGGTGGAGGGGATTATTTTAAACGGGCAGCTTAACTCATTAATCGCTAGCAGCGCCTTTGGAGCCGCAGCAGTGAAGTGTTGCATGAAAACCCCCGCTGCTGAACACATGCCGGCTTCGTTTAAACGCCAAGGACACRGGGCGACACTCCAACCTCTTTCATCATCAGAAAAACCACAGCGCTGTTAACACCGGTTCCTCAAACACCAGCCCTCAGCCCCCAAGAGACAAACCCTCCATACGCGACCCCCGGCCCCGCAGGACAGCGGGTATTCCCCGCAGCTTCCCAAACCCCCTCCTCACCTGCACCACCACCGCCCGGCAAACGCACCCCGCGAAGGGAGGGTGGGATTTTCACACACACACACACACACACACACACCGAAAACAGGCGCAGCGTCCCCGACATGCGCGGCCGCGGAGCGCCAACCCCCCCCTCCCATCCCCGCTGCAGCGCTGCTCCCTCCCCAGCCCCAGCATCCCCCCCCTCCCATTTTCTTCCTTGCACCAGAACAATTACACCCCCTTCCTTAAAAAAAACAAGCCCTATATCTACATATACATACATACACGTACGCATATAGGTATATGTTTTCGCGCTGTCCACCGGCGCTGGGCGCGATGCCGGCTCCGCTCCGCACATGCGGGCGCGCTGCACCGCGCCCCCCC
>JASVER010000044.1:703546-722700 GCA_030449065.1 Oceanodroma leucorhoa
AGCGTTGACGTCACCCGCAGCCAATCAGCGCAGGAGGTGCAGGGGCAGGGTGACGTCAGCCCCGCGGGCGCGGAGCGGCGCGGAGGGAGCGGGCGCTGCTCCCCCCTCCCCTCCCGGCCCGGCCGTGCGGAGCTCCGCGGGACTTGCGCGGCCCCGGCGCAGCGCCGCTGCCYGCCCCCCACCCCCCGGGCCCGCGCTGCCTGCGCGCATCGCGGGCAGCCCCGGCCCTGCCCGGCTGTGGGGAGCTCCCACGCCTGGTGGTTTTGGGTGATCCCCTCTCGCAGGGAGATGGGTTACCCCGCGGAGAGGGTGGTCTGAGCAGCAAAGGGCTTTTTTGGGGGTGACCCTGCTGGCCGCTGAGGTTCCCGGGGTTCACCTCCAGTGCTGCGCTGCTCCTGGCAAAAAATGTGCTTTCATGTCTTTTTGCTTCATAGATGGTTCCCGGGCTTGATCTGGCCTGATGCAGGCAAGGCTGAGCCTGGAGCTCTCCCGCAGGCAGGGCCACCCCTCCTGCCTGTCAGTGCACCCTGCCTGCAGCCCACCTGCCGCCTCTGCCCACCTCRAGCACCCCGTTGCTGAACTTGGAGCCGTGGGGTGGCTGCCGGGACAGCCCTGCAGGACTCGCTTGCTCTGAAGCGTCCAAGCTGGGGAAGGACAGACGTAAACGCAGCGCGGTCTCGGAGGACGGCATGGCAAAGAGTGGCCCAAAAGTTGGGGGGTTCAGGGGGAGCCTGGCCCACGGGTCAGCTCATGGCTGGACCCCCATCCCACTGCGGTGGCACCGAAGAACCGCGCGCCTGGTTTGTCTAACGCGGCAGGGGTTTTTCTCTGTCCTTGGCCTGGCCTGGCAGCCCCAGCTTAGAGAGGGATTAGGGTTTAGAAGCTTAGGTTTTGCTGGCACTTAGGAAATCAAGAGAACCTTCCTCCCTGCTGATACAGATGCCGGATCTTTTAAAATTAACTCTCATCTCTCCGGACACGCAGCTGGCAGCTTGCTTAAAAGGGTGTCAAGCTCCCACAGTTACTGGCGGCAAAATCTTTCCCAGAAAGGTCATTTCTCATAGAGCTCCAGAGGTACAAAACCCTGGCATTCTAAAAAATCTCACTCTCCCCATTGCACAAGCAGTGCTGAGTTCATACACTTCTCCTGCCGCAGAAAATCAGCTCACCCATAGCTGTCAGCAGGGAAACTTTTGCAAAACCAGGGCTTACTCTACCTAAACGGCACAAATTTTGGCCCATTTACCATAACCGGTGGCAAGATGCTGGGGTAGCATGGGCGCTCGCTGCTCTAGCGGCTCTGGAGCACTTGGTCCTGGTGGGAGCGGGAGCGGGAGCAGGAGTGTGCCCGGCATGGCTGGAACGAAGCTGGGGTCTTTCTTCCATTCTGCCTTTCCTGCTGGTTTTCCTGCCCAGCTCCCTCCTCGCAGCYGTGTGGAGCGCCCCGGCTGGGGGAAAACTGAGAAAGACTCCTCTTGCTTCAGCTTAAGGGCTGTTTCCTCCCCTGCCCAACAGCCCTTTTTCAGGGGTAAAATAGAAAAAAAGAAGGGGAAAGGAATGAGTTTGAAAATCCCAAAGCTTCCTCGAAAAGCTATTATCTAGGCAGAGAGCCACGAGCTTGCAAAGTGTGCTGAAGGAAGAGGATTTCAACAGTTTCTTTCCAAACCCCAGTTAAAATCAATGTTTCCAACCCTGGATCTGGCACGCCGCTGCCAGATGAGCATCCCAGATCGGCTGTCGGGAAGATCACTCCCTGGCTGGCTGGTGGCACGGTGCAAGGGAGGAGTGCGAGGAAGGAGATGGGAGAAGGATGCTGGGCTGGCGGAAGGCAAGGAATGGGGAGGTGGTGAGAAAGAGGCAGAGGATGGGGTGTCCCGAGGGACTGCCAGACACCTGCCTTGGACTGTTCATTCCAGCAAGAGGCCGAGCTGAGCTCCCTCTTGAGCCTTCATCTCTGGCAACCTCTCCTCAGCCACCCCACGGACACCCTGGTGCATCCCTGGGCGATAGGGGCACGAGAGATTTGGCCCATACAAAATCCCTAACGGCAGCAAACAGGGGGAGATGCTCCGGCAGGGCTGGGGACCAGTGGGATGCCGGTTCTCACGGCCGGCGGGAGAGGCTCCAGCCCACGAGCCGTGCCATCTCTCCCACGCCCACTGCTTCTGCGCGAGGCGCTGCAGCCAAGCGCCTGGTGGGAAGAGACCAAAACAAATGATTCAATGCTGTTAAACTGCTCTCGGGATCGCAGGGGCCAGGAGCAGGCGGCGACGGAGGCTTGCAAAACCTCACCTGCCTCCCGAAGCCGGGAGCTAACCCCATTTAGATCCCAATCCCGTTCAACCTGAAATTCTGGCATTCGGGTGTGGACCCGTGGCTACGCGGAAGAGGGCAGCCAGCCTGGGCGAGGGCAGCGCTGCAAGCAAACCCCGTCGGCTCTGGGTGGCTCGGGAGCGCTGACCGGGCGAACAGCATCCCTATTTTCCCTGGGGGAAATTAAGCGGGGAGAGCCAGGGCAATGCTGTTATGGTCAGGCAGGCAGAACAAAGCAGCCTCACGCTTTAAGCTCCCATCTACCAGATGTGAATCTATTGTCTCAGCCCCAGAGCTGGCATCCCCCCCATCCCCATCACAACCATCATGAACCGAGCAAAAATTATGCGGCAAGTTGCTTATTGCTAAAGGGAAGTGCTTTATTTCAGGTAAAGCACTTAAAAAATAATTTGCCCCACTCTGTTTTTTCCTCTTTCCCAGATTTCGGGCGCATCCAAAGATGGATTGCATCCCAGCTACGTGTTTCGAATGTGAGTTACGCTTGTACACGTAATAGTTCTTGCTAAAACGTTTTCCAGGCCCCCTAATTGCCATGGCAGGCCAAAGTGCAGAAGAGCGCAGCGGAGCCTCCTGCATCCTACAGGGATTAAAATCGGAGCCTGATCATGAAGGAAATTAAAACTAGGAAAAAGAAATTGCTGCCAAGCCAACTTTCTTATCCATCTCTCCAAAAAAGAGAGACTTTTTGCCAACCTGCAATTACTTTAAATGGCCGAATAATTTTATTTTTAACGTTGCCTGGTGTTCAGATGCAGTTCCTTGTGCCACCGGCCGAGCCAGCCTCCCGTCGCCCTCGAGCCGGCAGCGCTGGCTGCGGCGCAGGGTGCTGTATTCCCATCGCAGGGGGCATTGGCACCTCGAAACTCTGCTGAGGGCTGAAGCCAGAGTCAACCCTTGGGCTGACGTGGCTCCGCTTCTACCAAGGACATCACTCCCCTCTTTGGCTCCTGCCCATGTGCTCACGGGGAGCCGGGTCTCCAGCTCTCCCACCCCATGGCTGGGATGGAGCCCAGCAGATTCCCAGTGGATCCCAGCATGCTGCCTTCCTCCTGCAAAGCCCAAAATGGAGTCACTCCATTAGGGAAGAGAGCTGCTGTGCTTGAGCAGGCAAAAGGCACTCGCAGCATCACCAGGCAGCCTTGTATCTCACACGGGGGCTGCCCCGGATCTGTCTCCATTTCCCCCATAGAAATATCTGCCCGTGCACAGCGTGGCTCAGCACTTGCAGGGCATGAAGCTGCGCGTGCACATCGCAAAAGCAGCTACCACGCAATTAATTGCAGAAGTAGCAGGCTGGAGGGCTGCGTGCTGTGCCATTCAGCTCGGCGCATGCTGCAGAAGCATTCATTCTGTGGCTCCGACTGTGCCACGAGGCKCTCCTGCCAAAGGGAAAAAGGGAAAAAAAAAAAATCATATGTTGCATAAATTCCCTCTGATTCCCTCCACCCCRGATACTCTGAGAAAAGCTGGGCAGGAGCGTAGAGATGTGCCAAACACGGGGCACGGCTGCTGAGTACCGGCATGATGGGTCAAAGTCAGGGGATGGGAGGGGCGGAGGAGCAGGACCTTTGCACCGGCACGAAGCGATCACACCGGAGGAGCTGAGGCCGGTGGCAGCAGCTAAGCCGCGCAGAGGCTTTGCAGTAACACCCCTCGGGTGCGGGAAGCGTGCCTGATCCTTCGTCCCCAGTGCTGAACCGCCGTGCCATGTTGGCAGGCACAGGGGTTTGCCCTGGGCAGCGAGGGTAGGCGAGTGGCTTTGGTGTGCCTAGAAGCTGTCCGGGGTCATATTCACACCTCTGAATATCTATATATATGTATATGAATTGGGGATGGGAGAAACATTACCCTGGGCCAGAAGGCAGCATGGAGTTATGCTCCGTCCAAGGGTCTGTCAGGTCTAGACCCTTTTTCTCTACCCCTGTGCTGGTTTTTGTTAGGCTGCTCACCAGTTGCTAGGGTTTTTTTTTGTTTTGTGTTTTGCTTTAATCATTTTCACTGATGAGAGCATCTGCTGCCATCTGTGCCTCCCCCTCCTCCCCCCGGCAGGGCTGTGCACCGCCGTGGTCTGCCTGCAGAGCCGGCGCTTTTCACTGTCCAACCTGCCGCACGTATCCTGCACGGGCCCGCCAGCGTCCAGGGATGGAGAGGAGGGAAGAGGCAGCTCCATCAGCACCCTGCTCTTCCCCTGTATCTGTCGATACACTTCTGCAATTGCACCCGTCGCAGGACTCCCGCGATGCCAAGGTCCCAAGCAAGGCCAGGACCTGGTGGCACTAAGCAAGRCTGCAGTTCCTCCTCTGAGAAGCCAACAACCGATGAGACAGTGTTGGAGGGGAAAACACAGAGGTGAAGGGACTTGGTAAGGTCACCCAGGACATTAGCATATGGCTGGGAAGAGAGGCCAGAGCTGCTACTTGCTGGCACCGTGACTCTGCCTCCTGGCCCACGGAGCGCCTGGGAAGCAGGGTTGTGATGTTACAGCTCAGCGCTGGGTTTTGCTCGTGGCTTACACATTGCGCAGAAGAATAGAGGTTGCCATTTGCATCTCTCTCTGACTGTTAATTTGGGTATCCAGGCTGAGGGCTGCTCCAGCCCTGACTCACCACGCTTTGCCTGCACGCCTGACAGCTCACCCCTGGCGTGGGAACCGGCGGATGCCAGCGCTGGGCTGGAAGGTCGTTACCTGAATTACCTCCAGCTCTCCCTGTTTATTCCTGCCAGCCCCTAGACATAGGAGAGCTGCGGGGTCGCGCTTGCTGCTGGTAGCAAACCCAAACCGGTTCACCCCAGCTGGGATTCGATGCGCTGCTGCCCGCAAACTGGCTCGGCGGCACTTGCGCAGGGGTGGCATCACGCAGCAGCCGTGTGGCAGCCGGGGCAGAGCTGCGGGTGAGCGCGGAGGCTTGCGTCAGCGCGGCGGGCTTTGCTCACACGCAGGCTCGACGCCCGGCCCCGCCGCTGCTTGGCCCCCAGCCACCTCGCCCTGCCAGCGTGGAGGGCGAATGTGTAACGGCGCCCGGGCCCTCGTGTGACGCACGCGTCCCGGCTGGCACGAAGGGGCACGTCCCTGCGGGGGGCTGGGGTTGTCACCTCGTCCCCCCCCCCGCCCAGCTCCTGGCTGGTTTTAGGGTGCAGGAGCCACCCTCACCCCGCAACCGCTTCTCGCACAAGTCAGCGCTCGCCTTGCGCGGGGTGGGGGGGGCTGGCATCTCCCCAGCGGTGGGGCACGGGGCGAGCAGGGGTGGACCCCCGCTCCCTGCAAGGAGCGAGGGGCTCGAAGCCCGCGCGGCGGGGGCGGGGGCGGCGGGGCGGTGCGGGGGGGCCCCCTGCCTGCCTCCCGCGGCACGGCACCGCGCAGRGCAGCTCCGGCTCCGCTCCGGCGGCCGACTCCCTCCCTCCGTGACCCCCTCCTAGGTGCTGGGGTAGCCCTGAGGGTCCCCCCGAAGCCATTTCATCGCCGGGCTGAGCGAGCCCCGTTGCCGGAGCATCTCCTCCCCGGGCAAGCGTGCCCTTCACCGGGCTCGGTGGCTTTTCCCCGCGCTCGCCCCAAACGCCTTTCGTGTACCAGGGGCACAAAACCAGCAGCAGTATTTTAGGCGTAATCTCACAATGTCTACCAAAAGGGAACAATCACTGCCCCCCCCCCCCATTTCTCCCCTCGAGCTAAAGAAAAAGCAAAAAGAAATCCTCATCAAGCTGTCAAGCTCAGTTTCCTGAAGGAATACAATTAAATCTCTACATGGCAACGTGACCATCAGTTCTTCCCCATCTGAAAAGATGCTTCTCAAGCAGCGTTCAGCTGTTCCTCTCTTCCACCCCCTCCTCTCGGTTTTCCTTCCCGCCGTTGAGTGCAACAGAGGCTGCGGCTTCGCAGCCAAAAAAAAGGTGCGATTTGGAGAGTGTGGCGCGACGTTGTGAGTGGCAGAAGTGAAAAGGCAGAGAAGCAACCCTCAAAAGCCTGCCTTCTGCTGCATCGGGTGTCAGCCTTGGCAAAACCCGAACTTCCAGAATTTTCTTGCAAAATTAAAAAAAAAGGCAATTAGAGGACCTGTCAGATTTGGCTGCTGCTTTTCTTTCCCTTGTTCCCTTAAAATGAAAAAAAGTTATTTTGCTTAACAGCACAGTCGGTGCAATCTGGGATGTACCTGCCTGCCAGTCTATGGGGATGCAGTTTTGCCATCTCAATTTGAGGTTCCCCAACACTGGCGAGATGAAATACATGCTAAGCACCTTGATGCTGCTGYGCTTGGAAGATCACTGCATGAATAAATAACTTTTTTTTCCTAAGCAAGCTTGGAAATCTATGTCCCTCCCTCATTTTCCCCATTTTGGCGGGTGCTTTCCTATTGCGGTGAGTTTGGAGGGGGTCCATTAAAATGAATGGGGGGGCACTAAGAGAGAGGAGGGGAGAGCGCAGGGGCTTTGCTGCTCCCACCCCAGAGTCGCAGGTGAAGCTGAGGCGAGGGCTGAGCATCTGCCTGGGGTTGATCATCCCATCCTCCAGCCACGGGGTTACTGCATCCTCCTCCGCTACCTGTTCTTGTCCGATGCAGGTCTGGATGGACCTCCGACCTGCTGCAGCACAGCGATTTCAGCGTTCACACCTCCTACAAYGTAGGCAACAAATAATAAATATAGTGGTTACTAATAATAGCCCACCCTCTCCATCCCTGATGGTTTATGCATGCAAAAATGCTGCAGAGTCAGTGCAATATTCCCCCTGGTTCATTAAAATAGCATCCATTTTCCTGCAGATAAGACAGTCCGTCAGGGGAAGGGATGATGGTAACTCATTTGTCACACTTGTTAAATGTAGGAAAGACTGGCTTTGGGTCACTTCCAATTTTGTGTCAGCTCTGCCTTTATCTGAGGCAGCCCCGCAGCTACATGCCAAGCAGGGCTGCTCTCTCCTGCGTGGCACAGGAGATGGGGATGGTGGCACCATCCCCACRAGATTTCACAGAGTTCGGGGGGGGTCTCTGAGTGCAAATGCAYTTGCAACATGGCTCCAACACGTCCCAGTTCATAGAGAGGAACGCACTTCTTATTGCAAGAGGTGCCAGGCACGTTGGTCCCGCAGTGACCTAAACCTGCGGCTTTGAGCCCCCAGCACTGCAAGCGGGGTCACCCTGTGTGTTATCCCCCAAGCCCATCCTGCCGGGCTTGTGTTTGGGCAAAGCTTAAGAGGTACGATGGGCACCCGGGTGGTGAAGGATATCAAGCTAAGACCTTGGGAACAGCCAACGTGAGCTCGGTGCAGGTACAGGGGGAGGGAAAAGTTGATGCAACCTCACCTCTGCACTCCTCCTAACCCTCAGAGGATTTCGGGGTGACTAGTCCGGGTCTTGCCTAAACCAGCACCGTCCCAGCGGGCTTTAATTTGCTCCAATTATCAGGTGCCAGCTCAGGGTGGCTGCAAYGTGAGTCATTTTGGCTGCACCCTCTTTGGAGGCATTGCCATCGTGACAGGCCACCTCCTTCCTCTGCCAGGGACAAGGACTGGATACAGCCCCGAGATATGTTAGGATAGAATGCCAATGGCTATAACCCCTCAGATCTTGCTTCAGGGAGGGGAGCAAGAAGTAGCCAAGAGAGGTTGGGAAGAGTCTTGACCTCTGRATGAGTGATCATAGAGCAGTTCATGGCCAAGATACTTCCCAGGGCACTGTGTACTGCACCTCCGGCAGAAGCTTCAGTGCAAAACAGACCCCTGATCTAGTCTGGTGTGGAAATGCCCTCCAGYGAGTGGGGAGCAGGTCCTTCTGCCCACAGCTTCCCCCACAAATGAAGCCCAGGCTGGGGTTAAGGTGTGGAGACCTGGTCAGGAARGAAGTGACATCTCATGAGGCTTTCAAAGGAGCATCCTCATGGTCTGTCCCCACGTCTCACTATGGCACAGGCCTCACTGAGCACAGCCCAGACAGCATGTTGATTTAACCACGCACTCAGCAAAGGATGAAGTGTCCCACGACGGCCTGTCTGCTCTCCCCATCTCTTGCTGCACCTTCACTTTTGTGGTGGGTGCAAAGGAGGACACTGTTGCCTCCTCCTGGCCCCATGGCTGGTCTGCAGCAGCCGGTGTCCCTTGGCACGAGGTCATCTTACAGCTGGAAAAAGATGAGGCAGCTGCGGCATATGAGATGAGATGAAGAGTCAGAGGGGYTGAAAAGCTGTATTTTAGTCCTGGTCTTGCCGTTCATTTGTGGTGTTTTCAAGTCAGGGTGTGTTGATTTGCAGCACCGCAGGCAGCCGCAGGCAGCTACCGGGAAGGGCTCCGAGCTCCTGTCTCGGTCAGCGGCAAACGTGCGGCATCTCTGAAATCTGGCTCTCGGTAATGACCCTGGGAAGTGCYGTGGTAGCAGCAGGTTCAGACTGCGGCGATTTAATTCTATCATCTTCAACGTTGATCCTAGCAAGGGAGGGGGGACCTGCCCGCGCGGCTGCATTTGCTTGGTTGCGATTGATCGACCGTCACAGGAGTCATTGAGGTCTCTGCTCTTAAATCTGGATCTGTGCCCTCTTTTATGGCTGCGTGCAGCCCCGACCTGCAGCACCATCCCTCACTCCTGCTTTAAATTTCTCCCAAGCRGCTCTTGCCAGCCTGTAGGGACCGGGAGCCAGGCCCTCCTAAGGAAGGAATTAACCCAGCAGCATTAGATATCAGAGGTATCTTTATTGACTGTTTAGAGAAATACAGTAGCACTCGGTTTAGGGGGCTTAGGTGAGTTCTCCAGAAGGTGCCTTCCTTCTCAGCATTGCCAGGAGATCCTGAGGAGAAACCCGCCCTTTAATGCTTTGGGGTTTCTCTGGAGGCTTTGGGGCTCCCTAGCACGAACTTCCTAACACYCTCAGCTCTCCAGGGGTTGGGAGTTATTTGAACCAGTGGATGAAATTCAAGTGAGGAAAAGGAAAAGAAACCCCCATGCGTTGGGGGGTGGTGGGGCGGTCTGAACACGTCTGATATGTTGTGAGCCAGCCCTGCCGYGGTCACCATCCATCACTGCACGCACCTCCCACTCGGCAGGACCCCGCTGCTCCCCAGAGCTCAGCTTTCTGCTGCCAGGCGTGCGTTGCTCTCGGCTTTGCACGCTCTTGTCACACAGCTTGTTGGCCATAAAATAAATATTTCTTGGTCTATTTTTCTTCCTGTACATGTGTAAGAGTGAGACCCTTTCCTACAGCAGTTCACAAACTGTTTGGGGGCAGGAAGGGTATACTCAGCTGGGCTGATCAACCCATTTAATTTTTATTTATGTATTTAATTGCCTTTTTTTTTTTTGCAATCAAGGTGGAGTGGTGTTGGCTTTTTTTTTTTTTGCGTCCTTGCTACAAGAAACAACTGCAGACACTTCTGGCATAGAGGCATTTTGGCGGCGGCCGCTGCTGTTGGCCTCACTCTAGTAGTCAGTGAGGGGGTATCGCAGGAAGATGAAGATAAGGATGATACAGAAGGTGGCAAGGGCTGAGCTGGTGATGTTAAAAAGCCGAGCTGTCTTGGCATCTTCGACTGCTCCATTTAAGTCATTGAGGAGTTTCTTATCCCGGACCTGAGACCACAAAAAAAAAAAAGATTGGGAGATGTATAAAAAGACATAACTTGTTTCAAGCAACACCCACACTGTACGGTRCCTGTGCAGTGGACGAGGGCTGGGCTGTGCATCTTTGCATTTGAACACTTGGGGTGCYGTAAAACACCCTGAGGTGATGTTTGCACCCCGGCTCTGCTATGGGTTGAGCTTGTGAAGCCAAGCACTGTAATGCCTGTGGGCTGGAGACCCCTGCGAGCGGAGAAGACCTGGAAGAGTGACCCGTTGCTGTTACCAACCAGGCAAACCAGGTCCCCATGGCCCCTGGAGCGGGGCAGTGCCATTTTGAGCCCGAGGGTGCACAAGGGAACTGAGGTGCCGTCCTGCACCCCATGCACGTGGGTACTAAAGCATCCTTCCCACTGTGTCACAGCCCCCCGGCCCTGCAGCGCTGGGCTTCGGCTCGCCCGGCCCGCGAGCGAGGCGGCTGGCTGTGGTTTCGGTGTGCATCCCCGTGCCTCCGCCTGCGCTGAGGGGCTGAGCGGGCGAAACCTGGCACGGCATCCTACTGCAGCTCCGGGGCTGCGCACGAGCCTCCAGCATATTAAGCAGCCCTGGGTTAATGAGTTCCTTTTGCAGGTCTCATGCGGCTCGTGTAGTGTCTCTTGCCACTGGCAGTTTTCAATCCTGACAGCGCGGTCTGCTCTCTTCATTATCCTGCGGGCTGGGGCTTTCATGGGCTTGCCTTAGGACAGCTCTGCAGTGGGTAAGGATGGTGCATGTCCATGTCACTGGCTTGCCTCCACCTCCTCCAGGCTGCCAGGCAGCGGATGGCAGTGCCAGGCAGCGATGGCACCAGCAGGCAGCGGATGGCATCGTCAGGCAGCGGATGGCACTGCCAGGCAGTGGATGGCATCGTCAGGCAGCGGATGGCACTGCCAGGCAGCGGATGGCATTACCGGGCAGCGATGGCACTAGCAGGCAGCAGATGGCACTGCAAGGCAGCAATGCCACTAGCAGGCAGGGCTGGCGTTACCAGGCAGCGGATGGCACTGCCAGGCAGCGATGGCACAGCCAGGCAGTGCATGGCACTGCAAGGCAGTGATGGCATTGCAAGGCAGCAGATGGCACAGCCAGGCAGCGATGCCACTGGCAGGCAAGGATGACATTACCAGGCAGCAATGGCATCGTCAGGCAGCAGATGGCACAGCCAGGCAGCTGATGGCACTGCCGGACAGCAGCAGCTCTGCAGTTTGAGCCCAGCAGATGAGCATCGGAGGCCAGGCTTCAACCCTTCCTAGCAGGGACGTGTCCCCGTCCCCAAACCACCCCGTCAACCGGCACCCAGCAGACCCAGGCAGCTGGAGCCACAAGGATGTGGGATGAAAGGACCAGCAGACTTTACCCCTCTTCCTTTTCCCGTATCCAAGCGGAGTATCCAGCTCGGCATGCCAGCGCCTGCTTTGTGGCCGGAGGGTTGCAGGCCGCGGGGCTGCGTGTCCTTCGCAGCCTGCCTTTGCTGCTGGCAGCATGAGCACCATCAAGCCGCTGCCGGCTGAACGCTAGATGTCGGTGGCAGGCTGTGAAAACCAGCCCCAGAGTCCTACCTAGAAATATTAAAAGGCTTTTATCGACCAGGAGCTTTCCAAAAAGACTCTGCAACGGATTCAGACCACGTCTTAGTGACTTTTTCTCTCTCCCTCCTGCAGTGCTTACCCACGGGGCTGTCCTGAAAGCCTTCTGCAACTTGCTGGATATGGGGAAGGGTTGCTGAACCCCTCGTTCCCACTGAGCCATGTTGGTTCACGGGGCCTCCAAAACCACAACTCAGACCCTCAAGCAACGTCCCGTCCTCCGTCACACCAGTGAGGACCTCTCTGCCCAAGCACCCCCTGCTCTTCATTAATCCTGGACCGTGGGGAGGGAGGCTGCTGCTGGCACAAGGCCCGCAGGAGCCGGCGCCGGCAGGCACATAGGCAAGAATGAGAGCTCTGTTTTCCTCCTCGTATTATCCTGCGGTGCCATGTCCTTGGCCTCTGTTGCGCCCGGCTCCCGGGAGCCTGCAGCTGAAGCCATCTACCCATCACCCCGCTGCTGAGCGCTCGGCAGCTTCAGGGCATCCTTCTGGGAGCGGGGACAGGGGAGAGTCACAAACCGCGCCTGGCTCTGTGGCATGCTTGGCTGGTGCTCCCAGCAGCGGAGATGACCTCTGGGAAGGCAGCAAGCCAGCAGCCTGGGAGCCCGCACGCCTTTTTATGTCAGCGATGTGTCCGGGATGACTCACCTTTGAAATTATTCGGGAGGTTTAGCATCCTCCCAAAAACCCCTGGGCGCAGGAGTGCCGGGCAGCCAGCACCTCCTCACCCACCGGTGAGAAGTGCGTAGGTCCCTGCAGCCAGAGCCCCAGGGGCGCTGGGTTCAGGCCAGAAATCCTGCCCGCTGCTCCCGGCAGGGTCTTTGAAGCTCTCACGCGCTTTCCTCTTCCCAGCAGCGGGGCTGCCGGAGGCAAACCCTGCACGGAGCAAATGCCTTTTGCCTCTTCCTCCCCTGTAACCCAGCCGTGGCTGGGAGAGGTCGTTCTCTGCGGCGGGCAAGCCGGTGTTTGCCGTCAGTGTTTTCCAGGCACAGAGGTTTCTCCAGCACGCTGGCATGGCCAGCACACCGAGCTCTGCAACCCTCCGGCTGCCGTGCCACTTGCTTTGCATTTGTGTGGCCAGTGCCTCTTAGCCCCAGGAGCTCTCCCCCGCTCCTCGCCTCCTGCTCCTCCTTTCCCTGAGGTGCCCTSCTGCCCTCATTTCCGTGCCCAGCCCTCTCCCAGTGCTCCCAGCAGCCTCTCCCACCTGACACCAGCTCGCACTCATGACCGGTGCTTTAGCTCTTTCCCACAGCCCACTTCAGCAGCGCCTGCCCTCGACTTTCCCGTGGCTCTCCCTCTGTCCCTGCTCCAGTCCTGCTGCTCCTCAGCATCYCTAGCGAGGGGCACCCGGGGCTACCCTCTCCCCAGTGTCACCATTTCCTCCCAGTTCCTTTTTTTATCCTTCCCATCTCTTCTCTTTCCTGCCGTTTGGGCCCAAACGATGATACGGACAGCTGCCTCCRACTCCTGCCAAAGGGCACCCAGCTGCCTCCTCTCCCTGCCCCTCCGGCCGGTCCCACTCACCCACTCCTGCCAACCCCTGAGGCACACAGAGCTCTGACGGCATTCCTCGTCTCTGGCAGCCCCCTGCCCCTTCCCTGCCCTCTCCCTTCCCTAGCTCTCCTCCGGCCGCTCTGGCCTTGGTCGCCTGGATCCCTCATCCTCGCCAAGTCCTTGGTCCCCTTCCTCTCCTCCTTTATTATTTCCTCATACACCCTATGGCTTCAGTGGTCACCCTCAYGCAAATCATCCCTTATTGTCCATTATCATTTATATTGCAACGGAGCCTCTAAGCGCCGGACAAGTGCCAGGGCCCCTGCGGCACACAAGCGCGATGAAAAGGCATTTCTCCTTCCAAGCCACTTGCAGTCCAGCCTCCCGCATCTCTCCAGGGTGGCCTCACCCCCTCCCGCCTGGCCTTGCACCCCCAGACGCTCACAGACGTCTCCCTTCAATGTCCTGCTGCGGCATCCAAGCTGGGCTCCGGAGGAGGAGCTCTCCTGGAGAGCAGATACATGTTTTGGCTCCTTCCCCGCTCTGTCCTTAAGGAGATGCCAGTGTCTTTCTCATAGCTCAGCCTCAGCTTTCCCTATTTTCATGCTCCTGTGGCCACCATCACCATAATGTGCTGGCAGCTGGTGCACGAGCTTTGGGAGCCCTGGAAGCTGCTTCCCTCCACAGCCCAGAAGGTGAGGCACAGCGGGGGACAGGTCCCCAAGTTCACAAGGCTGAACCTCTCCAAACCCAAGTGTGGTATTTCCTTAGTCACAGACTCTTTTCTCATCATCACTTTGACCCTTCTCACCTTGACTAACGTTATTTGGGGATTTTTGGCCCTGCTTTGCACTGAGATGATGGGTGTGTAAGGATAATTATCCTGCATCTGCTGACTGCGGGGTTTCCCCAGGCACCCCAAAGTGCTGTGTGGTGACCCTTTTGGAGAGCCCACCCTGGACAAGCCAAAGCTCATCTCTGGTCCGGCTTGACAACTTATGTTTCCTTTCCTCTTCCATGCCCAGCCTTCCACGAAACAGAGCCCGCTTTTGTGGTTTAACATGGAAACATTCCTCCTCCCCGCTCCCACCAGCGAAAGGCAGTGGTGGCCTTTCCCTCCATTCCTGCTTGTCTGTCACCTCCCTGCTGCTCACCTTGTCCTCCACCATCTCCAGCTCACCTTGTCCTCCAATACCTCCAGCACGCTGGTGCCTGAGGGCTCTTTCTCTCCTCTGCCTGACCACCGTCTCCTGCCCTTCCTCCCCTTGGGGCTTTGCCTTCAGCTTCCTCTCCAAGCGCTCCCCTTGACTCCTAACATCCTGCTCCTTCGTGGTCCCTTCCCCAGCAGCCACCTCCCCTCTCTCTGCTCTGGGGTTCGGCCCCTCTCGTTTTTGGGAGCAGGGAACTTGCGGKGCAGGTACAAAGTGCTGCCTCAGTTTGCAGGAGGAGATGAATGGTTTGTTGATAACGAGCCTGTTGAGGCTGTATTTAAGGCAGCCCGGCTTTTAGCGTGTAGCCCACAGCTGGTTGTCTGTAAACCCATTTCCACGCAGAGCTCTCAGTCCCTACACATAAGGAGTTCTGGAGGGCATCCTTGGATTTATTTGCTCTGTGAATTGGTCAAGAGCTCTCCAGCCCACGTACCTCCACTACGCCGGCACCGGCGTCACGGGGCTGTCGCCTCTGCGTTTCACCCACCTCCATAAACCATTGCTCCTCCCGAAAAGCGGGCTGAGAGCTTGCCTAAGCGGGTGCCACAGCCTCTCTGCTTCTTGGGGTTAATAAACAGCTACAGATATGTGCTGGTCTGCTTCCACTCGAGATGGGGAAGGTCAATGCATGGCAAGAGGGGAAGGTAAACAGCCGTGCCTGGAGCTGTGTGCTAAGGGCCAGGCAGAGAGCGGGCCGGAGAGCTCAGCTCTCCTGGGGTGCTATCACACCGCAAATTTCAGTGGCCTCGAGGGGCACGAAAACTCTGTGAGCTACCCCGGGGGCTGCCRGTGGGGCTTAAAAAGCCAGCAGGGCTTCTTGCCATCTTTGACTCTATACAACCACAACGTGGCATCCGTACCGCGGCTCGTCTCAGATCCCAGCTCCTCTGATCTACCGCCTCATGGCGTAATGGGTACTGAGAGGGACTTGGCTCACCCCGGCGGTCTCCGGAGACGGACCTCCTAACGACTGAAGTGAGATCTCCTGCCACCAGGCACTGATGCATCATTAATTACYGCTTGGAGCTGGGAAAGACGAGGGGAGGGAGCTGCCGAGTATCGGGCCATGGCATTTGCTCCTGATGAAAACCAGCTGAATCCAAAGTGTTGCTGTTGGAGTGATCCTCGCATCTGGGCTGGGCTTAAGGTTACTTTAGGGTTTCTAACTTCCCTGGTCCTGCTGTTTATCRTTCCATCTCCAGCACCAACGCATGCTTACATGCGAGCACCTTGCTTGTGCTCTGGGACGCTGACCTTGAGAAGCCTGAGATGGTAGAAATAACTGCCGGAGGGATACGTGAGTTGGTGCGACTCCGTTGCAGCCCAGCAAGCCGAATGTGCTGAGGATCTGGCCCGCTATGGGTGTAAATAAAGATGAGGCGTGCCGTCACACTGTTATTCAGAGYGCTTGGCTGGGGTGTCTGTCACACCGAGTACTTGGCTTGGATGTCACAGACTTTGCCCTCACCTGACTTGATGTGTTTCTTTGAGTAAGAGCATAAATTCGTTGGTGCTGGAGTGGGTTTTTGGCATTTTTTAGTAAATGGTGGTCACCATGAAATAGCATTTCCCCGCAAAAAGAAATCTAGAAGGCTGCAGCTCGTGTGTAAAAGGCCAGGCAGACATCRAGGTACTGTTTTCCCAGCTGCGGCTGAAACCAATAGAAGTGGKCGTGGGGAAGGAGACAGCTTTACAGTAATATTCACGTGTACCTAAGCATACATCTTGCTTCCACTGTGGACGTTGTGGGGCTGAAACTGGTGGAAATACTAGGATGTGCWAAGGTCCATAATGAAACATCGCATGGACTTGGGGCACGAAGGAGCTACTGCTTTATTAACGGTAGGAATCTGGCAAAAGCAGATTATGTTTATGGCAGGGTATTGAAAATGCTATTTCTGATAATGAAAATGATGATTCCTGAGGTTGCTAGATGTTTCAGTTATTTAAAAGAAATGGAAACACCATAACCTGGGAAACCATTTAATGCCGTCAGTGCCCTGATGGCCCTTCAGTCAGGAAACCTGTGCTCCGCTGGCCGAGGGCTCTGCCGTCAGAGGTCCCAGAATGGGCTCAGGGAGGGGAAGGCGCTGCTCCCCTCCTCTCCCTCCCGCAGCACCTTACTGGGTCTCTGCAGAGCACAGACATCTTAGAAAGGCTGGGACTGAAGTTATCTGCTGCTAAATTGTCCTTACATTTAACTGCAGAGGAACAAGAGAAGTCTGTTCAAAGGGACATCTGTCCCCAGGGCATTCCTTGCTTCTGCTTTCTCTGAACTTCTGGGAAAAACCTTATTGACTGTAAAAGASATGAAAACAACAGGCTTATGGAGAAATAACCCTAACATCCAGCCTGGCTGGRAAGTTGTGAAAGTCTCTGCAGTAGCTGTGAGTGAGGAGGGATCCTGTCTTTCTTAACATCCCAGTGGTCTTCCCCAGGACAAACCTKCTGCTGCTCCCCCAGCATCCCCATTGCCTCCCACCACCCATCCCAACAGCAGCCCGCGAGGTCATTTGCCATCCCTTTGGCTACTTGCTAGCTCTGTCCTGTGCCTCTGAGGCACATTTTTTTTCTATTTTCCCCCTGCCACAGAGTCACAGCCACTGGGGACCTCCAAGACCAGTGGAGGTATTACTTCCACCTGCTCAGCTCCGCATCTCTTCAGGTACCACTGTTACATCTGATCAGCTACCGCCTCCGCAGTCCAAAAGCCAAGGCTGGTTTCTGACAGCCATCTTCTATTTTCCTTTCCCTGATTTGGAGCATATTTGCCCATTTGCCTTCCCTCACCACCACTTCTTTTTCTCACACTGGAGTTTATGTCCTCTAGACCTTTGCAGACAGATGCTGAGCCCACGCCTCTGCCCCGGCCCGAGGCTCCGGCCYGGGGTTACTTCTGGGCTTTGCCCTTCCTTCCACTTCATGTCAAGGATAGTGAAGGGTCCAGCCTTTAAAAACCTTGTAGGTGGCAGACCCTACTCCGTCCTGTCCCCTGGGGATGGTTCAGCCCGGTCCTCAGGCTGTCCTGCCCCCACTGCTGGCTGCAGCCAAGGGACCGCATCTTACCCAGATRCCCGCCGTAGCTACTGCCGTGTCCCCGAGATGTGAAACCCTTCCTCAGCCCGCTGTGACYGTGCCTCTTGCATGGGAAAGGCACTGATCATTAAAGGCAAATTCAGACAAGCAAAGACACAAAAAAAGGGAGGAAGCCAGTTTCTTCCCTCGCTGGCTAAGTGAGTGGGGGTGTTAGGGGACTCCCTCCCCCCCAGTGCGTGTCAGGCTGCTGCTGCCTGGATTTGCCCTTGGGTCAGTCCTGCTTGTGGTGATGCTCAGCCCCAGCATGATTTAAGCTATTGAATGCCTCGCCCAGGCAGCAGTGAAGCCTGCTGCATGGGTGGCGGATGGGTGCTCATCTCTCATCCCAGGGAAGGGGAAACTGAGGCAGGCACCACAGTCCCGGTGCTGGGCGAGCCCAGGGCATGGGTCTGCGGACTTGACCCCAAGCCTTTCTGTCGGAGACCCTAATGGGCTCGGGAGCAGCCCCCTTGCAGTGCTGGGCATTCGCAGTCCAGGTCACGGGAGCCGGATGGGGTTAATTGATCTGCTTCTGTGACGAAGCCTGTCTGTGCCCTGGCCTTTCTCTAAATGCTGCCTGCCAAAACAAATCAGCTAGCTCCTCTGCAGGGCCACCCAGTCGCCCCCGGGCTCTCTGCACATCCATTCAGTTCGTTTTGAGGCTGGCAGGCAGGGAAGGGGAGGGCAGCCCAGGCCCCTCTCTCCCGGCAGCTGCCCAGAGATGTTTGCTGGGCACCATCCCTGCCGGGCTGCCCTCCCCTGCAGCTACTGGGAGTAACCCAGTCCCGTCCCCTTCGCCGGCTGTGCTCCACGCCATCGCCCTCTCCATCAACACGGCTCTATTTCCCCCCAGCCCGATGCTGTGCAAAGCTCCCCTGCACTCTTTTCCCTCTCCTCAGCTACCCAGGGCTCGTTCCCACGATGCTGGTAGGTCTCCAGGGCTTGCCTTGGGATTTATAGGGCTTGGGGGGGGAGTGGAGCTGGCCACCAGTTCTGGTGTTTTAATTAGGGAGAGGGCAAGAAGGAAACAGGCAGGGTTGCCCTGCACCTTGGCAGTCGCTCCCCCCCGCGACTTGCCAGGCACCGGCTGATCCTGGCCGGCTGCTTCTTACTGCTTCTGCCCAACCATCTGATGCTGCCGGATCCTACCCTGACAAGATCTCTAACCGACAGGATCCCAAAGAAGGGACCGAGTGCCGGGGTGCCCGTGGGAACGGTACGAGCCGAGCCAGCCCTGCGTTGCCTGCCCGTCACCCTGCCGCCGCGGTACAGAGGAGCCTCCAAGGGTACCTGAGCAAGTCAACACGCCTCTTCCCCACCTGAAGCTACATCCCCAGCTCCAAAACACACCTTGGCTCTCCCCATCCCCATCCCCAGCGGGTGCAACCTCTCCTTTGGGTGCCAAAGATGTGATTTACATCAGGCGCGACCCCCAGACGCTCCCCCCTCCCTCTGGCCACCCCTTACCCTGTGCCTCGCGCTCAGTACTCACTTTCAATGAATAGGCCAAGGCGATGAAGCCGAGGCAGCAGAAGTTGAGGTATACGAAGTTGAAGATGGACCAGAGATAGTAGTCATTCACCTCGGTGGTGTCAGGGTAGATTTCGATGACGGTGGTGGGGTTGGTCATCGTCTTCTTCTCCACCGAGTGCTTGCACGGGACCGCTGGCCGCAGGCTGTCCCCTTTGCAGCTCTTGCTCTCCATGAGATAAACGGCAGAAGAAGGAGACAGGACAGGCGAAGCTTGCCGGAGAGCCGGGGGCTTGGCGATGCAGGCAAAGCAATCCTGCGGGGTGCCCTGGGGGGGTCTCGGGGTCCAGGCCACCCCCTCGAAAGGGCACGGTGGGCCCAGGGGGGGGTCCTGTGTCCTCTCCG
>JASVER010000044.1:722896-799413 GCA_030449065.1 Oceanodroma leucorhoa
GGGGGGAAGGCAGGAGAGAGAGAAGGACCGGGAGACAGAGGAGAGAGCGGGGAGAGGAGCGAGGGAGTGGGCAGAGGAGAGAGGGAGGAGAGGAGGGCAGGCAGGAGGGGGAGGAGGGAGCACCGCGACGCCCGGGGACCACAAAGCCGCCGCCTCGGCGCGGAGCTGCCGCCGGCCCCGGCCCCGCGGCGGGGGGCAGCGGAGCGGGCAGCAGCGGGCAGCAGCGGGCAGCATCCCTCCCCCGCTTCCTCCTCCTCCATCCCCCCCCGCTGCCCGCTGTCCTTCGTGACCCGCGCCCGAATCACGAGTGGGGAAATAAATTAAAAAAAAAAAAAGAAGGAAACAAATAAAAGCAGAAAGAAACACTTGGGAGGAGCCGGGGGGGGCTCCGGGGGAGTTGCCAGCTAGCCGCGCTGCATCCCCCCCGCAGCCCTCCCCGCCCGCCGGTCGGTCTGTCGGTCTCTCTGTCTGTCTGTCGGGGCCTTCTGCCTTCTGTCCCATGCCGGGATGGGAGCGGGTTGCTCGGCTGCGGGCGGAGCGGGTCTCCCGGTGCGGCAGAGCAGCCCGGCCCCTCGCCCTCCCTTCCCTCCTGGGGGCTTTAGTTTTTTGGGGCTTTTTTTTTTTTTTTTTGCTGAGCCCTCATCTCTGCGGGATTCCAGATGGGATTGCATTTCCCGATTCCTTCCACCTGCCAGCAGGTTCCCCCCTCCCTTCCCTTTTTTGGGGGGAGAATATCGTGGCCGGAGAGGAGGAGGAGGAGGAGGAAGAGGGGAGGAAGAGAGAGGATGGGGAAGGGGATGTGGGAAGAGGTTCCCCCCGACCCCAGCTTTGCAAATAGAAGAGACTAGTCCACCTTTGGCTGCCCGTCCGTCCGTCCATCCGTCTCCTCCGAAGGCATCAGGAGGAGCGAGGGATACTCACAAGGAGGGATGCGGGGAGTCGCTGCATATCCGGCTCAGCACTGCCTCCGGCCCGGCTTCCTCGGCGCTGGAGTCGCGGGAGGAGGGGAGGGCGGGGGGGGGGCACCCATGGGCTAGTAGGGGGGGGGGGGGAGGGGGTTAGGGGCTGGGAAGGTCAACCCCAAGCCCCCGGCCCCCCCCCCCCCCACCCCCGAGCATGCTCCACGAAGGAGAGCTCCTCCGTGTCTCAGCGCTTCTCCTCGTGTCCTCCCCACGGGGACGTCACCTCCTGCTTGGAGCATCCTGGTAGGGCCCCGCTGGAGAAGGGCATCTCCTGGGCMCSGGCCGAGTGGCTTCCCCGGCCACCCGGAGGGGATGCTCGGCCCCACTCTGCCCAGCATCACCCACAGAGACCTTTGCAGTGGGGACTTACTGCAGCCTGGGTTGTGGGTTCGCTCCCATGGACCTGGGTGAAAAACTCAAGCAAGCGTGGCAGGGTCATGTGGGGACGATGGGGACAGCGTGGCGAGGGGAGGTGGCGGCAATGCAGAGCCATGGGGRAAAAAGTGCTCTGGTCATGGGGGATGGATGGAAAGGGGATAAATCCTGTGTGCGGGGCCATAAATCCTGCCAGCACTGAGCAAATCCCAGTGTGGGCAGGGGCAGGAGCACCCCGGCAGCAGGATGCAGGGCATGCGGCTGCTTTAGGGGAGGGAGGTGGGGATGTCACAAAGGATGGACAAGCCCGGGAGAATCTGGCCGTGCCCRGGCTTGGCACAGGATCAGGGAAATGCTTGCTGCCTCCCGTTGCCAACTTCCCTGGGAGCTGTGTGGAAACCCGATTCTGGGGTGCTGCGGTAGCGTCCCCCCAGGGATGCAATGCCGGAGAGCAGCTGGTGCCATGCAGGGACAGCTTGGAGGTCATTCAGGAGGACGCAGCCATGGCACGGGGAGTGTGAGGACATGAGGACACGCCGTGTCACCCCGCAGCGGCAGAGCCCGGCCCGGCGCAGGTGGCCTTGAGGCAGCAGCCACTTCAGCTGCGGCGCTGGGGAAGGAGAGCAGAGAAATCCCAGAGTACTAGGAAGAGGCAGGGTAATACAAAAGTTCACACGAGCGGTACCTGCAGGGGAAGGGAAATCCTCTGGAAATGTCTTTAGCCTACCTGCAAAGTGCTGAGCTAAGAAATAAGGATGGTAATTCATTCAGCTGTTCACAAGCAGGTTTGGCTCCTGCGTAGGGGCACCCACCCCGTGTTCATCCCTACGGGTTGGTGGGATGCAAAAGGACTTCTTGCRCAGCCACAGTGCTCCCAGGCTGGAGGGGGTCCAGTTTTCACGAGGCCGATTTAATCCCTCTGAAGGTGCATGTGCTGGTTAAAAAAGGACAAATTGCCCTGTGGTTCAGGATTTATCGCTGCTGGAGTCATGCTGGGTCCTGCCAAAGTAAAGAGGATTTTATTAGTGCCTGTGACGAGACCCAGGCCTCTCTCCAAAAAGCTGCTAAGGAGCAGAAGCAGCACCGGGGTGAGAGTGATGTTCCCATGGGATTCAGATGTTTGCAGGAGAGGCAGAGCCGYGGCCAGCTGTCGTCAGCTTTTCTGGAGGGCTTGGACAAACCCGGGCAACCCGCAGCTGTGCAGAGCATCCTTCCTGCAGGCTCAGGAGAAGCAACAAAACCCCTTGGATGCAGATTGCTGTCTGCCATAGGAGCTACTGATGAGCCCGCTGTCCATCTGTCTGGGGAAAGTTGTGTAGGTAGGGCTGCTCATCTTCTTAATGTCAGGCAGGGATGGAGGTTGAGGAGAGAAAAAGAGGTCAAAGAGGGGGTCTGGAGGAGGCAAGAGGAGGCAGCAGRGTGGTGTAGGGGAACGTKGGATCAACAGAGGYAGGCACATTCCCTGGGGTGAATAGGATTGAGAGGTCAGGGAGGTTGGATGGCTGTTTTTTCTCTTCTCTGGGTACCTGATCAACCCTACAGTYTGCAGAGCACTTTTGGGTCTTTGGGTTGGTAACTCATCATCTTTCTCAATGCTAAGTGTGAGCAGTGAGAGTTTTATTACCGTGGACCACAATGGCATATATGCAGCATCACTGATTCAAAAACCATTCATGCAACCCTTCAAAATTAGGGAACTGGCTTAAAAAATAATGACACAGGGAAGAAAAAAMCCTCAATATTCTGCGTTATTGTAACACTCCTATTTTCTGGGAGCCTTTAAAGGTCATGCATGCAAGCCCTCAACCATAAGGTCTAGGACCATTTTCCTTTCAAATAAAAGCTGGGATGAGTATGAATAATCGCTTGTTTTACTGTGACATCAAGGCCTGCATCCTCTTGTGCTAAACATGGGGTGAACAGAACAGAAAGATGTTTCCTGCCCCAAAGCAATTCTCCTGTAATCGTGTTAAAAACATGTGGGCCGTAGCATAATCAAGTGCTGTAAGACCCGTGAGAAAGCCTTCCACCTCAAATCCTACTCCAGCTCTCCAGAAAACCATTAGCAGGACCTGCCCCTGCTTTTTTCTGAAGGAGAAAGCCCACARCCTCCTGAATACTCTTTCCTATTCCGCTTATAAAATTCCTCAGCGGGTTGCTAAGCCCCATAAGCAGTAAGGTGGCCTGAGGCTTGGAGGGGTAAATCCCATCTCCCCACTCTCCCTTGACCTCCGTCTCCTGTCCTCTAAGCTTTCAGTCTGCACTCCATTTCTTCTCCCTCCCAAAAGAATCTAAAAATAAATCCAAGAAAGCGGAAAAAGAAAAATCCACCAGCCCCCAAAACAACGTTCTTCATCATTGATGGTGAGTAAAAATAGTTTCCCAAAGCAACAAATTGCTGAGCCAACCAGATGAGCAAGCCATCTCCATAAACAAGTCATCTCCTGCCTCCTCTCCTTGGGCAAGTCCTTGTTTGAGTGGGCTTTTGGCAAAGCCCTCATCAGACCTAGAGCGGAGTCAGTTGGAGAAGGATCAGGCCCATGAAGACAGCCCTGAGGGTCAGGGCCAAGCGCCCTACTACTCAAGGGGACGTATAATGAAAAAATTTATCTTCTCTGCATCAGTGGAGACATTTAATAAAGAGTGCGTTATCAAATTGTCATGTGCATGGAGTTCTGCAGAGACGACGCAGTAAATGGCGGGGCTGGTGTAAACCTGAGGATTTTCTGGGCAAGGTAACATGGGGCCATGTGCAGGCTGCTCGTGGGGTGGGGTGTGCTCTGCTCCCTGCTGGAAAAGCATGGGTGGACAACCCTGGCTCTTGGCTTTTCCAGCTCTTGGCCAAGATCAAGCCTGTGATTGTTCCCGCTGAGACGTTAACGYTCAGTACTCATGGCACGATTAAAGGCTTAGGCACAATCCCCCCAGCAGAAACAATGCCCTCGTATTCCCGTTGGTAAGTATTTGGTAGTGGATGACTTTTTCTCCCCTTGAGCTATTGAGGAACGGTGGGCTGCATGATTGGTTTTCAGGACTCAGCCAGCCTTTTTGCGTTAAATCCATCCCTTTAACGTAGGAGAATAGCTGATTGGGGTATTAAGGCATCCTGGGGGAACAGAGGCTCGGGACGTGCCAGTAAGGGGAATCAGTTAAGCTCTCTGTGTGCTTAGATCTGCGCTCAGAAATGGGATGGGACTTGGCTGCATCCATCTTGCTTATGTAGATGATGCTTTTTTCAAAGTAGGGATTAGCTCTTATCTTCCACCTGGCACATGGGGCCTTCATTCTGCATCGGAGTCTCCAGCTTCCGTACAGCAGCTCTAGGACTGAAAGTTGCACAGGCAGACAAGAAGGATGGATTTTTTCTTACATTAAAAAAAAAAAAGAAAGTGTTCTTCATCACCGGGCTCTGGGAGCATGAATTCCACATCCTAGTGGTTTTTAGGCTGGACTTCGAAACTGGAGTCCCGCTTTGGCTGCTACAGTACCACTCTATGTCCCAAGTCGAGCAGGAGCTTGTTCTAGCTGSCCCAGAGGACCAGGGAACTGCTCGAGTACCCTGTTGGAGGACTACCCTTGGCAATACTCGCCCAGGGAGAYGTGGCCTCAGAAGGCTGTAGGCTAGGAGAGATGCTGGGAGTGCCTGCTGCCCCAGTGGTGCTGGGTCAGGCAGGTGACACTGTCATGTCATCCTGAAGAGGCTGGGTTGTATTTTAATACATTGAAAAAGACAAACCCGACAGGTTGCTAGCATGTTTCCTTATCAGAGAGAAGGGAAGAAGCCCTTCTGAAACACGGATGAGTCCACCCAAGTGGGCGACCAGACGCACTGGGCCAACAGGTCAGGGASACACAGTCTCTGGACACTGAGAAAGAGTTTGGCATCTCACACTGCTTAAGGAAAGACCGCTCTCAGACTTAAGGGGGGAAATACTGTATTTTCTTTTCAATTTTCTATGATGAGACAGTAATTCCGACAGCAAATTAGATTAAAAAAAAAAAAAAAAAACAAAACAGTCACGCGGTTAGAGTTTGGTTTAAAAATGCAAATAAAAGAACAAGGGGAGGAGACGCGTACAGGGAAGACGATGATGAACCGCTCCTCCAGCCTATCCTCAGGTATGCCACTCAGGGCATCGTTTTGGGTCATGCTTTTTCCCCAGGCAGCAGTCTCCTGCCTGCCTGAGGACAGACACCAGCCCAGCCTTGGATTACCGCGGAGGCGACGACGCAGACGGCGTAAGGCATTGCACGCCCAGCAGAACTGCGGCCCGACGACTTGTTCTGGGGCTGCGCTGCATGTCCCGCTTCAATCTGATGCTGAAGACGTTCAAAACCTGCTGCCAGCTCCATGCTGGGTTTCCCCCCGTGACAGGTCTGATTAGCGGGTACCCGAGAGGCTGTCTCTGTCTTGCCACGCTGGAGAAATCCTGCAGCTGGGAAACGATGTAGCAGGACTTGGAGGAGCTCTGGGCACTTAATTGGTGTGAAACCGGGGCCCTCCGGAGAGGTGCTGAATATCTGCTGATTTTGGAGTACCTATTGATGATTTTTTTTCAGTAACACGCTACTGTTCTCTAGCCAGTCTGCCACAGATGTCCTTAGGCATCCAGATGCAGGGTTGCAGGTGAAGACTACGAGCAGGCAGAAGCAAGCTTTGGGAGCAGCATTTGTCGCATCCAGGGTTGYGGGGCACAATGCACGCATCAGAAGTGTGCCCAGGCCTGTCCCCACTGCCCACGCCAGACCCCTCCAAGGCATGAGGCATGGTTGTAAAGCCAAACTGATCAGCTGCAGCAGSTGGGGACACGGGCCATCCGCAGGCTACATGCTCACTGTCCTCCCACCGCTCACCTCAGGACCTCTTCCCCACCTGTGCCTCTGACGCTCATGGTGAATTCGATATTGCGGATGATGTATATGCATTTCACCGGGCATAACCACCTATTCACCTASTGCCCAAAGACCTTTCTCGGGAACTTCCTTGGTCCCACCGGTACTGCTGGCAGGATTATCAGTGGATTTTGGGGAGTCGGGATTTTACCATCTGTTTTGCCTGGCCTGGGGTCGTGGACCTGCTGATCTGGTCCTCTTGCCACCCTCAGCTTTGCCCCTCACCTGCTGCCACTCCCTCACTTCAGGACCTGATCCAGCGCACTGGGAAAGCGGAGGGAGTCTTCTACTCCCAGCAYGGGCTGGGATTCTTGGCAGACTCTCTTCTGCTTTCCAATACTGCTTAAAACTCACTTTATCGTCCTCCCAGCTCCACCAGTGTTTGCCTACTGACGCCAGCCCGGTGAAGTGAGTGGCTCCATACGCACAGATYTTGGCTCTCTGGGAGGATCTGCAAGCACAGCTAAATCAGCTACAACCTCTCCAA
The DNA here is from genome assembly GCA_030449065.1 of Oceanodroma leucorhoa. NCBI lineage: Eukaryota > Metazoa > Chordata > Aves > Procellariiformes > Oceanodroma > Oceanodroma leucorhoa. Next base: position 729,614 of record JASVER010000044.1, read on the forward strand.
AGCAGGATTGTGCCTCACTCTGTCTGCAACACAGGCTGGACACAAACAGAGCTCTTGCCAGCATTAGTAAGGTGAAAAGCAGGTAAGGAGGGTGTTAAAGGCAGTTGGGTTTTGGGATGGGGCAGCAGGGAAAGCGAATGCAAGTCCAGCAGCTGCCACGGCACCCTCCTGCCTGGGAGGCTTGCTGGCTCTGCCAACTGTCTCTTGAATTTTGGGCAGTTCAAAATGCTGTGAATAATGTTTCCAAAAGGTCTTACGTGGCTGAYGAACACCTACAAATTTTATCAGCGTGATTGCAGCTTGTAGATCATCTAGTTGCTTTAGGAAACATTATTCTCAACTCACTGGCTGCGGATGAAACCGGGAAGATCTGCTATATTTGGGGAACCCGGGAGAAGTTCACCACACCAAACTCRAGAGAACCTGTGTCAAGTGACTTTGCTCAGCAGAAAGCTGGGCCTTCATGGCCATGAATTCAAGTGACCTCTATTAAATCCTATCTTGACCCCCTTTATATTCTTACTCCCTGCAGAGTCCCACTGGCTGGAGCCCCCCTATGAATCCCTGCCTTGTTAGGTCAGGCACGCGGACATCATGCCTCCAGCTCTCTCACTAGTGCCGTCACAACACAAAAACACACCACCAAGGCCCTTGGGCTCTGAAACTCAACCCCTGGGCACGCTACCGCAATTCCCCGTCGCTCCAGCCCGGGACGCACTCTCCCAGGACCAAGCCAGCACAAACCCGTTGAGAAATGACCTAGTGGTCGCTGCCTCAACCCGTTGCGGAGGGGTGATGAAGACCGGCTCTCCTCCCCCACCCACTCCCCCACTTCATCAGTGAAAAAGCAAGAAGAAGTAAATAAGGTGCCGGACAGCCTTCCCCGCCCCTCTCCCCCAGCGCAGAAGCCCAAACCCAAGAGCTCTGTTCCAGCCTCTCTGCAGGAACAGAGGWGCCAGGGGCTGGCTCCAGCCAGCTGCCCCCCCGGGAAGGAGACCAGGGCTGGGAGAYGGGAGAGGGCCTTGTTCAGCTCTGAGAATCATTCTTAAAAACAAATACTGGAAGACCTAGCAGTAAAGCAAGGGGCTACTCCAGCTGGAGTTGTCAACTAGAGACCTTCCAGCACCACTTACTCAACGGAGGGGAAAAAGTAGCTAGCAGGGCACTAATGACTATTTTCCATGTAATTTTAAATCTAGTTCCATTTCTTTTTCTTTTTTTTTTTTTTTTTTCATTTCCCCTCACTGGGTTTCTAATCCTGGTAATCTTTCTCTACGGCTCCTGTGTGTGTGTGTATGTGTGTGTGTGGCAGAGGCAGTGGGGGTCAGGCGCTTAGACACATTTGGCAAAGCCAACAGAGTCGTTATCACGGTCAAAGACGGTGTAGTAGGGACCGATGAAGACATCTCCCAGGATCCAGAGCGGGCCCCCGGGGGGTGGGACGTCCAGGCCTGAAAAGCCGCTCAGGCAGATGGTCTCTCCTTGTACAGAAACCTAGAGAGAAGAGTGAGAGCTTCAGTCCAAGGAGGTCCTCCCCTTCCCTCAACTTCGCAGGCTCGGCAATAACACGTGCCAACGCCGGCTGCGCTTCAGCCTCTCCCAGGCTGAGATCCKCAGCTTGCAAAAGTAACTCCCAACCTGCCACTCCCACGGCTCCAAACCCAGCTCCCCCTCYCAGAGCCCTTACGTAGCAAAGCATCAAGTAAAGCCACACATCCCCATAAACCTCCCAGCCCACGCAGCTCTGAATTAGAGCCATCGTTGAAATTCTGCACAAGATGGTCCTTGCAAGTTGACTCTGGTGGCTTAAACGCCAGGTTGGTGGCCTCTGCTATCACAAGGCTGGCCTCAYGGCACCAGAATCCAGCAGAAAAGGGCAAAATGTTTGTAGAAAGTGATGCAACAGCCTGCCTGCCCTTTCTCTCCCATCCTGCTATCCCTCGTGAGCATCACGTAAGGGGTCTCGTTCCTGCAGGACTTTGGTGAGGTTGCCTGGGTCCATCAGCCAGTGCCMCCACCCTGTCACCCCAACCTTTCAAACCTTTTCCCAAGTGTCAGCTCCAGCCTTGCTTTTGTTGCTCTTGCATTTTGGGTTTCATAGTTGAGGTTTGAGTGGAGAAGGCAAAAGTTAGACCCCGGGGGAAAAGCGTAGGGCTGKCAAAAGCTGCCTGGACGCACCTTGAAGACATACTGCTCTCCGGTGAGCTGGTAGGGCTTCCCTCCTAGTGTTAGCGTGACAACAGGCAGAGATGACACCTTATCGCAGGGGATCACATACTGAAACAGAAACAGTAAAGGCTTTACACGGCAGCTCCCATGCCCTCAGGAAAGGGCACGGTCTTCCCCCAGCACAACCACACTTTTGCTGTGGTTTTCCGAAAGAACTGCTCATCTCAGGGTGCAGGAGAGGTTTGAGCTGGGGTAAGTGGGCTGCTCCCTGCCCAGGGCTGCAAGCTGAGGGGCCAGAGGGTTTTAGGGATAGGGATGGAGCCAAAGGATGCTGGGTTCAGCTTGTGGCTCTGCTGAGCCCCAGGGCACAGCACCTGATGCAGCAGGGCTGGGGTCTTTCCTCTGCCACAGGACAGAGAGATGTGGCTCGATACAGCCTAGAGACACAGACAGGGACTCATGGCGTGATGAATGGACAAAGCCAGTTTAATTAACACTGGCAAGTCTTGGGGAGGGTGGCAGGTCTAAGCCAGTTGTTGCCGCAGCATGGGTTCTCCCCRCACTGCAGAAAAGCCCTACAAGTGCTCATGGCTTTGTGAGTTGGGAGGGGCTCAGACCAGACCATCCTTTGTAGAGGGTCCTTATAACCCCTGTTCCTCCACAATTTCAGGGAGGAGAGATGACCTTGTAAGATTAGATAAGATGGTTAAAAGCTTGGCAGGGAAGGGTTGTCATTTGCATAAAATAATTTGTATTAAAGTGCCTCTGGACTCACATTAACATGAATCCTTGGCCTCAGCTGCAACTTGTACCCCTTCCCCTCTGCCTCCCAGAGACGGGAGCAGAGATGACCCAAAGCCTCCCGAAGCTCATGGGACTGTGCCCTCTACTAAGAGCATGAGCAGGGTGTCAAACGCTACTCAGGGTCAGAAGATGGAGGGGTCCCTGCTATGCCACGGGCTTTTCCATGAGCACAGGCTGGGAACAGAGAGCAGCGGGAGCAGAAGACCGGGGCCTCTAGAAGCATCTGGGTACAAAGCAGGGTGTCAGCGCAGATGCCGCGATGGCCGTGGACTCCTGCTTTCCCAGCCCGGACTCACCTGGCCTTTGATGAGTGGTTTTGCACCGATGGCTGTCTGCAGCTCCTTCACTTCCTTGGTGGGGCCGGTGATGAGCGAGGTTCCTGTGTCCACGATGGCCTCGCAGCCCCCTTTGCACAGAGTCAGCCCATTGGCAACATCCACCCTGGGGAGAGATGCCCAGACAGAAGACAACCCTTAGAGGCCTCCCAGCGAAGGCTGTGGGGAGCAGCAGGGAAAGAGTTGAAGACGGCTGAGCCTGGGCAGTACGTGGGCATGCGAGGGAGGGCTGCCACAGATGCCCAGGAAGGACAGGCGCTCAGAAATCCTAATGCAGTACTGACTTAGTGCACAGACCCGCTGGCTCCCTGCAGGGCCCTCGCCCGCTCCCGATCGAGTGGGTGCCTTGGTGCGTTACCGCACCTCTGCAGGCAGCCGGACTGCTGTCTGTGCACCCTGCCTGCTAAACACCGTGACTCACGGGCACGTGAGCGAGCTAAGGGGGTGCATCAGGGACTTGTATGACCTTTGCTACTGCAAAAACCAAAGGGTTAAAGGGGGTGGGGGGTCATGGGCAAGGGAAGGGTTCGCGTACATCGAAGAGGCAAGACAGGAGCTGCTTGGCTTCCTCACCTGCATCGCRTTTCACAGCAGGGCGGACAGATAAAGCCTTCCAGCCAAGGGTCTGCCATGCTTTGCCAACGTGGCAGGGCTGGGGGAAGATGAGAACTAAAACCCTGCGCTGGGGAGGGATGCGATCCCCGGGAAAGGACACACTCTGATCACAGGCCGCTTTTAAGTTCCCATCACGTGGGAGAGCTCAGAATAGATCGCAGGGCTGGCGGCCGGCAGCTCAGCCCGCTCTCCTCCCCTCTGCCTCCAACAATGCACGCTGATTGCCGTGCCGTGCCCTTCAGTCAAGGGCTGGCTTCCTGGGGCCTCATCCTGCTCCTCCAGAGCTATGTGCAAGTGAGCCACAGAGCTCAGGCCTCGCTGAGAGCTGAGCAAAGCCGGGGTTTAATCCGTGGGGCTCGCCCTGCCTGCAAGGAGGACACGACAGCTTTTTTCCCCGCTTCGCAAGGGCGCAGCAGGCATTTTCAAGGGCCAAGCCGTAAACAAGAGGAAAGGATTGTGCAAAACATCTCCTGCTGTTTTCTGCCTCTCCTCCCCTTCCAGCAACAAACGACTGAGCCTTAGGGTGGGATTTTAATCTGCTTTTTTTTTTGGTGTGGATGTGTTACAGGGATAGAGATGATTCCTTTTCGGGGAGGGTCTCAGCCCAGCCCCAGGTGTGAGTTGTCTGCACACACGTCCCCACGCAYGTAGTTGGGTGGAGGGGTGACTTACGCGTCCATGTGGACCTGCCAGTAGGCCTTGCGCGTGACGTTGACCCAGCTGAAGTCTCCACTGTAATACTTGGGGTCGGTCCCTCCCAGGAGCAGCTCGCCGCCGGGCTGAGCGGTGGGGTCTCTGAAAAAAAAACCCCAAACCCATGAACATCAGGGGCAGGGTGAGAACAACCCCCTCCGTGTGCCCCCAAAACACACACCGGGGTGCTTGGGGGTGAAGCATGGCATTAGCAGCGTTGGAGATGGACGACTTACGTCGTGCTATATGTCAATATAAGGACAGATACTGTGAGATAGGCTGGGGTGACGAAATGGGAATAGTTTGGCCCAGCCGAAGCATCCTACAGCTTTTCACCTCACGCTTTCGCATGGACACCTGGAGAAACTCGCTGCAGAAAAGGGGGACAGCAAAGGGGAACTGAGCACTGGTGCAGGGACACCTCAAATAATCGGCTTGTAACAAGCACCCGTGCAGGGTTGGACACGGCTGATGCAGCGTTAGGTTATCTGCACCCGACTCTGTGCCAGCCAGCAGCCTCGGAGCCGAATCTTCAAGGTTACCGTTCAGATAAAAGCTCGCTGCCGAGCAGATGGGAAGAAATATGGTGATGGGGGAGGGCTGGCACTTGAGCGGCCAGCTGCAGCCCTCTCTGCCCTCCTTGCTCCCGGCGTGCTACTTTTTGGGCTGAAGCAGTTCAGAGTCCCCCCTGCGGTGCCAGGAGGGTGATGGGGTGTGCTGGGGGGAGCAGCAGCGGGTGACGAGGCGTTGCGAGATGCGCAGGAGGATTTCCCTGAGGGTGAGGGAGTGTTAGCCCCATCATTAGTGATGACTGGTGGGGGGCACGCTTGCCTGGGAGGTGACATGGTGGTGGCCACGTGTCTCACGGATTTTGGCAACAAACTGGGGCTGTGTTTACCCCCCTAACGGGGACTGCACTAGCAGCGTGCAATCTCATGATCACAACCCTGTTTATTTTTATTTCTCTTTCCTCTGGAAACATCCTCTGTCTCTTCATCACTTAAGAAATCCGGTAGCAGATCTACCCGCTTTTTATCAGTAAAATGGCTGCATTTCTACTTCTCTTCTTCTTACTTCAAAGCAGTAAACAGAAGAGATTTTTGCCTGTCTGCTCCAGCAAGGAGACCTTGCTGAGACCTCCCCAATCGTGCTGGCCAGGTTGTAAACCGGCACGTGGCAAGAGGTGCTACCGGGAGGCATAGAGAAATGCCCAGCTGGGCTTGCCCGCGCAACCAGAGGTGAGCCACCAAACCCAACACTACCTGTTCAGGTAGAAGGAGAAGATGTTTTTCTCGATCAGCTTCTGTTCCATGATGTTATCRAAGAAAGGGGTGACCTTGTCCACAGAGATCCTTGGGAATGCCATGCCCAGGATGCCGTCGAATTTGGCAGCAATGAACGTGATGCCTGGCTGCTTCACGGCCTCCCCGAAGATCTGGTTCTTGATTTTCAAGTTACCGAGCTGAGGAGAGATGGGGAAGGAAGCGAAAAGCGGATTGTAAAGAAAACTGACTCGGGGGACCGGAGCGGAAACRGGATCTCGCTGAACACAGACTGTAGCACGTCCCTCAACGCGCTGCCACACTCCTGCCTGCTTTCACCGTTGCATTCGGAGGCAGCTGCAGAAACCAGATCCTCTGGTGCCACTCTCCTCGGGGCTGGGGACAGGCCAGGCTAGCCACACAGCGGCACCCCCTGAGTCCCTGCAAAGCTCAGCGCACCCCTAGGGGCAGGAGCCCCCCTTTGCTCTTTGCCCACCTCACTCAACACTTCCAGCCTTTTGCTGGGTCCCGGCATTTGGCCATGCCATTTTGCAGCCCCTCCTCTTTGCACAGAGGGCCCTATATCACTTTGTCCCCGCTACATCCCTTCCCCTATCGCCTATATCACTCTTTCCTCCCAGTCTGAAAAGCTCTTGTGCTGCGCCTTTAATCCTCTTCCCCACCCTGGACATCTAAGTGATCTCCGTGTCCTGCCTCCTCGGGTGCTGCACCCGTCCCTGGTTGGGAGCACAAATCCCTCTCACCTCTGCCRACGACCCCTGCGATCTCCCCTACGTAAGAAACATTCCCAGGACATTGCTGCACCTCRCGGAAGAGCCACCAGCCTGCAGAGACCTCCCATGAGGAGGGGAGAAGACCCAGCCAGGAAAGCGAGGTTGAGCCCGAAGCACAAAAATAGCAAGAGTACTGTGAATGTAAAGGTCACCTCTCTTGCCAGCCACAAGAAGGACTGGCGTTCCCYGCTGGAAAGCTGAAACGCCCCGCAAGGGCAGATCCCCGGAAAGAAGGAGATCATAGAAAACAGGATAGCTCTGCTGATGGGGGGTAGAACGTGTCTGCTGGCTCTAGCAGTGAAGGAGGTTTCCGAGCTTCTGGCTGACCACAGGCAATTTTAGCATCTGTCCTAGGATGATTTCAGCCTCTCAGTCTCCAGCTAGCAGCCCTGTAGTGAACTGGGCTGGATTGAAAAGCTGGCCTCTCCTACCTGATGGCAGATAACGATCCCTGTAAATTACTAATTTCCCCCCAGGGTTAGACAGTGCAAGGCTGGGACAGGCAGTTGGCTTTAATGGTATCGGAGGCTTACGCTAGGAAAGGGCGATCGAGCCTTGCAAAAGCTAAAAGCCACAGGGCAGGATGTGGGGCAAAACAGCTCGCAGCAACGCATCCGCTCGCTGGTGCATGGCGAGCACGCCAGTTGTATGCCACAGGTTTACGAAAGCCACCACTCCACCACTTGGCACAGCTGGTCCTGCAGCAGCTCCGAAAATTCAATAAGGCTTCCACTTAAAAAAAATAAAAGGCAATGGACTGATAAAACTGAGCGCCAGGTTTGTCTGAATATCGYCCTGGTTGCACATCCCAAGAGGGAGGCAGATATCTGCCCGGTGGTGGGGTCTCAGCAGACCCTGCCCACGCTTGGTCCTCAGCAGGACTGAAACCCAAGAGCATCTTTAGCAGAGCGCTGGCGCCAGGTGACAGATCCTTCGTCTCYGACCCTCGGCTGGCTCTCGCCCAGACACAGAGCGACCAAAAATCATTACCAGAGGATGRCTGCGTGGCGGCCGCCCTCCAGCGCTTTGCAGGCAGGTGTCGGCACCCCGCAGCTCGCCCGGCCTCCTTGTTAGCGGCCTCAGCCGAGCAGGCAAGCGCTGGATGGTGAAGGCAGACTAGAGGCAAGGGCCTCCGTGGCATGGTTTGGCACCGGGACCCGGGGCTCCCCTCTGCAGAGGGGAGAGACAAGGAGGGGCATCTCCTGCGCATTGTACCTGCACCGTAGACCCAGGAAAGACCTCGCGCCCCACAGCCAGTGATGCTTCCTCTGCTCTCCTTGAAGGACATCCCAAGGTCGGGCTGCAATAAAGGGCCGAGATGCCCCAGTGGCAGAGGGCTGGCTGAACCCGCTGCTCTTTGGAGGGCAAGCAGCACCTTGAGGTGCTATGAGGCATCRTTCCTCCACAGAAGGAGAGAGAATGTTCGACATGAGCTCGTCACCCTCTTCAAAAAGAATTCAGGGCTGAGGGACTCTGGACCACCTGCCAACCAGCACCTTTCGGTCAGATGTCAGTGCTACCACGGCTGCTGTGGTTGCTTCCACCCATCAGGATGGCTGGAGCCGAGAGGGTCACCCTGAAGGCTGTTTCAGTGTCTGTATTTCCAGACTACATCCGACTGGGAGCTTGCCTACGGGTTGTTGCGCATCAGAGGAAGCATCTTGGTGTCCAAGCTGAAGGTCCCTGACCCTCTGAGTCGCTCCTGCTCCTGCATACTTCAAACATGACACTGCTCAGGCTCCACACAGGAGGTTTCTCTTGCTTCTGCCCAGACAGAAACCAAATGCTACAAGCTGTGCTGGCTGCCAAGAGCCATCCTCGCTTCCTGAACAAGCTCAGGCACAAAATCCTTCCTCTGAGCCGCTGGGAAGTGGAGAGCTAATTAGCAAGCAGGCATTAGGGTGATAATTACAAACCAAAAAAAAAAGCAAAAGCTGCAATTTTCCTTCTGACTCACTTCAGACCCTGCGTTAAGCCGGAAAGAGCCTAAACCAGCCCACACTTTCACAGGACAATCAAGTTCGCTGTTTGCCTCGCTGCCCCGCTCCACTACTGGGAYGAACGCAGATGCCTCCACCTGCTCCATCTGTATTTTGCAAACCTAATGTAAGAGAATCCATTATTGCTATGTACATGTTGCCTTCATTTGGCGAGAGCCATGAGAAGGCTCGGATGGGCGGCTTTTTTTGTGGCGRGGTGTTTCTAAGCAAACCGAGGGATGCAGGAAATAAACGGCACGAAACAAAACTGAAACGGTCCCAAAGCTCGGTGGGCTGCAGGAGGCAGAGAGCAGAACCAGAGGTGCAAAGCTGCTGGCAGCTCCTACGGCTCTCCCCCGCAGCCTTGTCTGCACTGCTTTTCAGGGTTCACCGAGCCCATCAAAAGCCCTCTCCCCCAAAGAGGGTCCTGCACCCAGCCCGAGCTGCTGGCATCTTTGGATGCAGCGCAGAGGCAATGGCTGSTGCTTCCAGGCTAGCCTGAAATTTTCCTGCTATAAGGATGGGCTAAAGAGTGCTCCTTGCATGAGCCACCCACTTTGGGCTCCTCTTGGCTATTTCCTTTTGATCCCGATGAAATTGGTAAGCCAATACTTTTCAGCTGAACCTAACACGGAAAACCCCAAATCCCTAGATTTATGTGCTTATTCAGAACTTTTGCTTTGTCTCTCCCCCACAAAGCAAACATATGCTCTTATCCCTGCCAGGAGACCAAGTAATCCGGGAGCATGTGCAGCTGATGTTCGGCAGCTGGCAAACTCTCACGAGCACCTGTACCTGGGAGGCAGTTGTGAAGGGTGCATGCCCTTCACAGGACAGAAAGCTCAGCCTTTGCTGACTGAAAAGGAAACGATGGGAGGCAACCACCAGCAGCCCAGCTACCTCAAGCTGGGCCCTGAATGCTGCTGGGGACACCCCCCCCCAGGGTGTTACACAGCCTTTGCAAACATAAGCACCGGTTCTCGACACCAGACCAGGATGGGGCAGCAAGAGCCCATTTGTGGCCAGTGTTTGGGCAGCTGCCAGTGTGGACACCCACTACCACGTGGATATTGGCCAGCAACAAGCTGGGCACCACCAGCAGTCTGTGTAGTGGTGCTGGTGTGYGCTTGCGCTGGGAAATTTCCGGGGTCAGGAGGAAGAGGGTTGGAGGGATGGCCGGAGACCGTGTTTGCAGGGCTCCATGCATGCGGTCCATGCTCCTAGCCTGCTGACCCCCTTCTCTGCCTGCCTTGGTCATCGTCACCTCCTCAGTCATCACCACCACCTCTTTTCAAAGCACGTGGAAACACGGTGCTGAAGCATGCTCTACACGAGTAGGACACTCAAGAAGGGAGACCCGTTGAAATCAAATGACTTCGAGCACTCTGCCGAAAGCAGGCTGGGGCAGCTCGGGCAAGGGCAGTTGTTACTCACCGTGACGGTGTCCTGGCTGAGGAATCCAGAGAGGCTCCCCGTCCCATAGTGGATGGCGAACTCGGTGCCGTTCTCCACGTAGGTGCTGGATTTAGAGGCATCATACTTGTGGTGCAGCACTGCAGCCAGGGAGGGGGACACAGGGGGACGTACAACATTAGTGCTCCTTGATACCTAGGGCTCCCCGACACCTAACCCCACACCACCCGGCTCATCTGGACAAACAGAMACTCAACGATGTGAAAATGGGCCTGAACCAGCATTTGCCAAGCCCAGGCTGCTTAACAAAGCATTTCCAATGTCTGGGGATTTAGGTGGGCAGATCCAATTTGGCTGTTAAATCGGATTTGGCCACTGGGTATTAAAAGCCTAGAGGCTACATGGCTGGTGTGTCAGGGTGCGTTAGACAGCAGAGCGAAACGTCCCCCCTGTGCCGTGGAGAACCAGGGTGGCTTTAAATATAGCCTGCTTTGGGCATGAACATTTTCACTTCATGGATTTATCTGTTTCTGTTACTAAGACGAGCTGGAAATTTTTTTATATGGTCATTGTTTTTCACGCAGAGAGGGCTCAAAATATTCTTTTATTTGCAGAGGAGAAGGGCTTTCCCCAGTCTAAGCTGCTTTTCCCCTTGGGAGGGTTGGGAACTGTAAGATATCCCTGGTTTTATGGCTGGGCAGATTCCTCCTCCGCAGATTCCTCGTGAGTCACGAGTTGGGCAGTGGCGTGTGGTGAGCCTGGCCAGCCCGSCTCCACGGCTGCTTGCTGAGCAGAGCAGACAGCGGCTGAGGACGAACCAGACRAGCCCTATGGAAACCAACACGCTATACGGGGACTTCCCTGGCTGGGCCGTCTGGATCCCAGTCTGGCAGGAGTTTAGGCTCATTGCATAGTCATAAAACGAGCCCTTTGGTCCCAGCACTTCCTGTGCCACTGCCTTGAGAAACCAGCTCCCTGCTACAGATCAGGAGGAACCCCCAAGACCAGCTGGACCTCACCACCCTACAAGTGTCCTAAGTCTCACTTCACATATGCAAAAAGAAGGTCTGTTTCCTCTTTGGGCACTACAGGGCCGTACAAGAAGTCCAAATTTCCTCCCTACCCACAAGGAGCACTGTGGGTCACCTTTCATGGTTGCATTTGTTGGCTCCACAGGTTTCTCCGCTCTGCTTGAGCAGCGCAGCCGATGGCTTTTAAATGGCATTTTGCCACGGCCGGGTTTGACACCTTCAGCTGTGGAGGTTTATTGCGTAGGAACGCCACAGAGCAAAAAAAACTTGTAGTCCCTAAGACGTTCTCATCTCATTGTGCCTACCTGGCTCTCGTTAATTATAAATTCATAAACATGCACGCACATGCTCCATGTGGCAATAAACCAGAAACTAGGACAGTTTGTATCAGATCTGGCAAGAGGCTGATTTTTTTTCACCAGCCTTGCGCAATGGGGCAACAGCAGCGTCGGTCTATAATTTGGGGAGAAACATCACAAGCTGTGATGCTGCTCCCCAGCTGCAGGGCCAAGGCTGTAGGGGAAGGTTTGAAGCTGTGCGTGGGTGACGTGGAGGGGAAAAAACAGGAAGGGAGTAATGAAGGATGGATGCAGGAGGTTGGGATCCTATTTCCAGCTCTGAGCCTAAAGAGCCCATCAGCCTCTGGTAAGCCCTTTCACCCTGCTGCCTCGTTTTCTCCTCTGGCAATGCTACCATCTGCATTTTGCAGGGAAGGAGAAGCTGTTGAGCTRTGGCTGGCACCGGTGGCACTTACGGCAGGCGATGTCCAGCAGGTGACAGTGCACAGATGGCACCCAGAGGTTGGAGGAGCCAGTGTCAAAGACCACAGTGAACTTCTGTGGGGGGGTCCCGATTCCGATCTCACCGTAATACTGGGCCTGCAAAGGAGGAGAAGGAAGCCATGAGCAGGGGCARCCAGCTAAAAGCAGGGATTAAAGACCAAAAAACCTCTTAGGATTGAAAAAGGGATCAGCTTCTTATCTAGGCAGTGCCCTCCTCTTGTTTTTGGTAGTGATGGTGCTCCCAGCCTTCATCCTCTGGAAGGGAGGCTCCCCTTCTGTGTTCACACCCCATTACAGCAGGTGTGAAAAGGATAAACTGGGGAGGAGAAGTGGGATGGGTGCTTGCGGGGGAGGACTTTTGGGGCAGGGAGACAGGGGGAAGGTCTGCAGGCTGGCATGCAGATCACTATAGGGAAGAGAAAAAAGATGGGAGGAAGCCAAGCAAAACACCTGCGTTATTGAAAAGCTGAAAATGGCTGGGAAGCTGCTTTGCTGGCGGGTTTGCAGAGGAACTGTGGGTTGCAGCGAGCAGCAGTTCTGCCCATTGTGGGTGGAGGTACAGCTGCTGGGGCTTTTGGTGCGGGCTGGTGAGCCCCTGGGGTGAGGAGGAATAAAATTCTCAGTTGTGGGCATCGGAAGACTTTGGGGGAGCTGGAGGGGGAAAAGGRCATCAGCAGCACCACCAGAGAGGGATTTAGGGCTGCGAAGTGAGAGTCTGCGAAGTCCGATGGATACCCCTCTGCTCTGCAAGTGCATCTCTGCTGGGACTGGAAGAAACCTGGGCGGCTGAGAGGTTTGCAGGGCATCCCTCTRTCTGGAGGGGAGAGGATGAATGGGGAATGCTCAGTAGGTCCTGGATGGACCCATTTTTCCCCAGGCTTCCCAAAGAGGCAGAGGACCATGTTGTGTTTGACAAGCAGCTGGATCAGGGCCCTGGAGAGAAGGCTGCTAGCAAGGGAAATCAGCCTGTGGCCTTTCCAAACCCCCCATTGTACTTAATTAAGGGGGGGCGGGGAAGAAAACAGGATTATCAAAGCTGCTCACCTCCTGCGCGCTCAGTTTGCAGGGGTTGCTTGCTGAGTAATTAATAACCCATTGCAATTAGCCATAATGGGGAGGCAGCAATTATTGCTGGGGCTTGAAAATTAACCCCYGGTATAGGGGCCCTGTACGTCACATACACAGACCCGCGAGGGGTCCCAGGGGCTGGTGGGGACCATACAGGGTGGTCTAGGGGAGGTTGTGCTTTTCATCCAACAGCTCCTCCGTCAGYAAGAGCATTTTCAGCCGGGCTGGGAGGGACCTAGCGGTCCCTTATCTCCCACTGCAGGTTGGGCTGGTCCCCCTGTGACAAGGGAGCAGAGTCCTTCCCAAGCGGTGGCCCGAGCTGCGGTTGCAAGAGACAACGCCGTGGCGTAACCGCTAGCGCCCTGGCTTTCAACACACCGATTAAAACACCGGCGGCCCTTCCCAGCACAGCCCTGGCGGGACAGTGCTGGCTGGCTGACAAGAGCTCCTGGGGAAGGGGAGCAGGGGGCAATATCCTGAATTAACGCCCAAATATCTGGCACCAGCTTTATTCTGCCGGCCAGTGCTCGCATCCCACCCCCTCAAGAGCCATGAGAGTACCCGGTGGGGTACCCAGAAATAGGAAACCCCACACGTGTCTGGCAGCTTGGCAAGGGCAAATCTCATGTCCTTTATCTGGCTTCTCCTTTTGATTGCTGCTTCCACCAGAAGGTCCCTTTGCTCCCCAAGCTGCTGAGAAGAAGGTGGAGGTGCAGGCTGCCTTCTCTCAAGGCCATGCAGAAGATGAAGGACAGCAAGAGGAAGGGTCCTGCATCCCCAGTCCCATAGCAAGCTGATGCCCAGTCCAAGCCCTCTCCCCCTGCCTCATGCTCGCTCTTTTATGCCCCAATGCCCCAAGGAGTGGACCATGATTTTTATGCTCCTGTCTTGCAGAAAGTGGAGCCCAAACTGGCCAGAAGATGCTAGGAAGGACTGCAAGCCAGCAGGCCCCTATTTGCAATTGTTAATTAGTGACAAAGGGGAAAGGAAATAGGTCACAGAAGCTGCAAAGCTCCCACTTGGGTGGCAGTGGGTTGTTTATTATTATTATTATGATTATTAGTATTAGTATTTTTAGTTTAGCAATGATGGGAAGCAACTTTTGGCAACCACCCACCAAGCYGTGGGGGTGCATGAATCTCTCCTACGGGATCAACATTTCTCCCTCCTTCACCTTCCCGGCTGTGGTGGGATGGTGAGGCTGGCATGTCCCACGCCCCCACCCCCGGGATGGGTACCCCCAGAAGTGACGGCCACCCGTCTGGGGTCTGCCACAGTGGGGGGTGGTGGGCAGGAGGGGCGTTACTCACATCCATGTAGTTCTTTAGGATCTCCGGGGTGGGCTCGGCCAGGTCGGCGAAGCCCAGCTTGAACTTGAGGAGCTGGGTGAGGGCGTTCATGTCCGGGATCTCGCTGCCCACCTCATTCAGGACCCGCCGCATGGAGGGGAACTTGGTCAGGGGGATCCTGCGAGGGGAGGGCGAACACCCACCTGTTAATGGGTGTGTGTGTGGGGGGGTCCCTCCCGGGAAGGGGAGCGGCATGGCTCCATGGAAATCAGGGGACCCGCCAGCGCGGGGTGGACGAGGTTTGGGCTCCCGCCAGCACCCGGTGCCGGATCCCCCTCACCGYGCCGCGCTCAGCGCTCTTCCCAAAGCTGGACGATGGGGGAGGGGGAGGGCGGCAGGTGGCCGCCAAAGGTCACCGGGAATAGGGGAAGCAGGGCCGAGACCCCCCCATGGGCAGGGCATCAGCCCCGAGCCCGCCTCTGAGGGGGTCTCAGCCCTTCTCCCCTCTGCTTTAATGGGGGGGGGAGCAGGACCGGGAGCGGGTGCCTGCGAGAGAAGCCCAGAGGCCACCATTGCACCAACGCCTGGGGTGCATGTCCCACGTCCACCCCCCCCCATCCCCACCCCACCCGGGGGGCTCAGCCAGACCCCRAGGGACCCCCCACGGCTCACCTGATGAGGGCCGCGCAGGGCCCCGCCAGGGCGAGCAGCAGGAGGAGGCCGTGGGGGCCCATGGCGGCGATGGCGGCGGTGGCTGGCGGGTGACAGAGGCCGGAGGGTCCCGCCGCTGGGAGGCCGCGACGCCGCGCCCGGCCGCCTTCCCTGTTTTTGTAGGAGCGGCGGCCCCTCTCCAGGGATTTTTCGAGTCAGCTGACGGTCTAAAATTGCAACCGGCGGCGTCACGTGAGGGCGGGCCGGGGCGGGGGCACCCGCGTGGGGTGCGGGGCCGGGGGTGCCGCCTCACGCCCCCCCCAGTCCCCAGGCCTGACCCCCGGCACCTCGGACCGTGACTCAGCCTCCGGGAAAAGGGGAATAAACACCATTAAATAAATCACGAGGCGCCTGGCCGGCCGCGCGTGCTTGCTTTTGTTGTGTCTTTAACTTCCTTTTTGTTGGTTTTTTTTTTGTTCTTTCCAGGTTTTCTGGCTTTTCTCTCTTCCCTGGGGAGGTGGGAAGGGACACCCCCCCAGCCGGCAGCCCCCCAAAACCCTGCTGAGTGCAGCCCCCCCAGCCTGGCATGGCCAGGGCTCAGGCTGCCGGAAGCCCAGGGCTGCTCACGGACCTCGGCCACCCACCCGCTGTCACCAGTGGGGTTTCATTTTGCCACTGGGCCCACGGGGATGTCTGCATCCCCCGGCCAGGGGAGGTCATGGCAGCCCCCCAGCGCCATGCTTCTCCCTGGCCCCAGGACACCCCCAGTTTGGAAGGACTCATCCCACTGGGCTGGAGTTTTTTGGGGGAGATGGGCATATCCTGGACCATAACTTGTTTGGGAAGTGCCGGGGGGCGCCCAAGCCAGATGTGCCCCCCCCTTGAAATGCCACCGTGGCGGTACCGGGCCACCTACAGCCATTGAGGATGATGCTGGTGCCRGGCAGAGCCCGGGGGGCACTGGCCACCAGCAGACCCTGAGGTCCCCCCCACCGCACAATGCAGGTCCGAGCATCAGGGAGCGCCGGGACAGGCTCTTTGCCACCCCGGGGGTGTCACAGCCGGGCTCAGAGGTGCCACCCCGCCGGCTTGGGAGGTGGCGGACGGAGTTAATCTCTGCCCCATTTGCCCCGACCAAGCTCTTACAGCCACGAGACCAGCTGGAAAAAAAAATAAAATCGGATTTACAGACGCTTTCCCTTCCAAGTCCTGAGGGCTAGGGGTGTTTGTTTTCTGCTCCTGCTTGTGCCCAGCCTTGGGGACAAGARAGCAGCAGCCCATGGGACGAGCTGGGCACTGCTGGGGTGGGGGACCCCTGGCTTCGTGGCTGGGTCCCTGTCCCTTGCTGSCTCCTTCGCGTTCATGCAACTTCTGGAAAATCGCTGGGTCATGTCGCTGGCACCTCGCTCACTCCATCTCCTACCYGCTCTCCCTGAGCCTCTTCCATCCTCCCACAGCCTCACGCAGCACCCCACTGCCCTGGGTTTGTGCCCACCGCCCCCCGATTGCGGTCCGTGCCGAGTGTTTTTAGGGGGTACTTCTGCCATGGGCTGYGTCCCGTCCCACTGGCTGTCCAAACTGCCATGCTTTGATTGAGCCAGGCGTATCGGGGAAACCCGCCGCYTCCTCGTGGGACACGGCACCCACCGGGACGAGGTTTTCCGGAGCAATGGCCAGAGGCATTGGCTGAGTCTGCCAGGTCCCGTTACTTCGGCCAGCCCCCGCTTCCCTCCTGCCCTGCGGGCGTGTGGTCAAGGCGAGTGCCACTGACCATGAGTCAGCAAAACCYGGCACCCTCCCGGCCCCGAGGCGCTGTGTGACTCAGCAAAATCCCGTGCGGCTCTTTTCGGGCAAGGGGCCAAGGCGTGGCGGGTCCCCAGCATCTGTAGCCCAACCCCAGAGGTATCACTGTTGCCATGGGCTCTGGCTCGGGGGTATCCTCCTCTTGTCCCCCCGGGTACCGGCAGCCCCGGTGCTGAGCGCCTGCGGGCGGGAGCGGGTCAGACATAAAATAACCCAACCGCGCTCCCACCCAAGCAAACCCACTCTCCCCAAGGGCTCTAAACCCCTTTGCAAATGTACTTTGCAGACAAAAGGAATAGTCCTGACGCCAGGCCCGGGGCTCTCTACACCCTTTCAGGCTCTCCCAGAGCCTGCAGTGGAGGCGGCGAGATACCAGCCCTCCTCCCTCCTCTTTGAAGTGGTTAGGAAAATGTAGCCGGCCGGGCAAAGTGCACCTGGCCCGCGGGCTGGTGCTCCTACGGCAGCTCCTTTCCAGTCCAGCCAGTCTCTCCCAGAATCCCGTGGCTACGGAGCAGGCTCCGGTGTGCAGGGATGGGCTGGTGAGGAAGGCACACCATGCTAGCCCCATACTGTCACACGCTGCAGAGCAAAGTCTTTCAGCAGGGTCAAGCAGTCCGGATCCAGCCTGTGTCTGTTTTTGTAATTCCAAAGGATTAAGGACAATCTTTGCTGTTAGCAAAGCTGTTATGAACGAGCCTTTGCCTGGGCTTCGTGGTAGCAGGGCTTGCGTCTGCATCTGGAGCTGCTCTTGTACCAACGCGAGAGGGTCACTGCTTCTAGACGTGCTTCTGTAAGTGACTTSTGTGTCCGTCACACCGGTGAGCCCAGACACTTCCCAATGGTTTATTGGGAAAAAGGGAGGAAAGGGCTGTGTCGGGGAATGTTACAATACTGATCCTCTCCTAGGTGCTCGCAGGATGGGAAGGGGCTGGGGGGCTTATCCCCAGAGCGTTTAATTCGTCTCCAGCCCTTGGCACTGGTGGTTTCGGAGCTAACATCGCTCTGCCTGAGCGCCGGGGGACTGGTGGCCCCCGCAAGGAGCCAGGATTTCTGCAGTCGGGCTCCCTCAGAACCTGTGGGATGTTTGCCCTGATGTCAAGGCCTTGAAAGGCGCAGCAGGGATGTTTAACCAGGAGCTGGGAGCACGTCTGGGTATTTATAGTCTGGGACTGTAAAAGTTGCACCATGTTATCTTCAAAAGCTAGACTGGCATGAGCCYAGGCTCAGGGGTTTTTACACATTTTTCCCTGTTTGCAGAGCAAGATCCGGAGCGCTGCGGGTGAGGCATCTGGAGCAGGCAGAGATGTGTGAGAGGCGGCTGAGGGACCTGTCCCTCCTTGCTCCTATTTTCGGCACGGTGGATGAACCCCTTTCCTTGCTGGTCTGTCTCCCTGGCCCCCCGCATCCCCCCGGCTCCAGGGGTGAGCCGGAGCACGGTCCCCGGCAGCCACGGCCGTGGGCGTGGGGTGACACGCCCCTGGGAGCGGGCCACGCTTTCACAACCTCCATCCCTGCCGGAGAGGATTCCCAAGGGGGGGGTCGAATGACTCAGCCCCGGCGGCTCCCGCAGGGAGGTGCACCCCAGCCCCAGCCCCGGGAGACTGGGGTCCCCTCCGTGGGTGAGGCCGGGGTGTGCCGCCTACCCTTTGCCATGCGGACGGGGACCTGACGCCCCTTAGTTTCAAACACTTTATTTTCTGGGRTGGCACTTGCAACTCCCCCGCCCACGGTCTGGCACCGCTCTGGCAGGGATGCTACGGCAGCCTCTTTCTCCTTACATTTGGCTGTACATTTGCCTTCGCCCTTTCCTCCACCTCTTTTTTTTTTTTAATTCATTTATCATGGGTAGGCAACTCCCCAAACTACAACGACCTAAAGGGCAAGGAAAGCTTCAGTTCAGAAACACTGATTATTTTTTGGCCAAGAGTTGTTAAATGCAAAGCTGTGGGTGGAATTTCTAGAGGATGAACCTCTTCTTCAAATTCAGAACAATGCGTTTGGCATTTTGCAGYTCGTCGCTAAAGGAAAAAAGAAAACTATTCCTCGGCCTGAGCCGAGCAGAGCCTACAGGTGCACAAGCCCAGGCAGGTCTGGCTGCAAACAGCCTGACTCCGACTCAAGGTCCCGGTGCCAGCATGAAGCTGCTGGATGCAGCTAATTAGCGGAGCCTGATTCACTGGCCCCGAGCCCCCGAGCGAAGCGGTGGTAACTTTTTCCCGGCATGGTGCCAGGACCTCGCCCACTCCCAACGCCGTTTCCTAAACTGATGTACAAGTTTGCAGGGCGAGGGTGCATTTTCCAGCAGCACTGGCACATCCCAAATTACACCCTTTTTCTGGGAGACACCTGCAAATGCAAACCTGAAGGTGCTTTAGTAGCAGCTCTGCCTGACGGAAACCTGGGAGCGAGGGAGGGGTTGCACTGAGCACGGCAAAGGGACTCATCCAGGCCCTGGCCACCATGTCCCAGTGCTGTGGGTGCTGGGGGAGATGTCCTGGGCATTGCGGGTGGTGGCGATCCCTGGTCTGTTGGTGCCGGCTGGCTGGCGCTGCTTTGGAGGCAGAGCTGGCCGGCAGCCTGCTTAAACATTTTTTGGCTGCCAGCATGGGCTGCAGTGACCTTGGGGAGACRCTAAGTGGAGTTGCAAAAGGCTTAGGCTGGGTGGTAATTGTTCCCTTGGTGTCTTTCACGCTGCAAACCCTGATCCCGGTGGCAGGCGAGGGCGGCTCGCTGGTGGCCAGGTGTCACGGCTGGGTGTCACGACGGGCAGGAGCCCTGAGCATGGCTCCATCCCCATCAGGGCTGTTTGCAACAGCCTTTGAACACGGGGTGCTTTCAGCCCATCATGTCCTGCTCTTCCAGCATTTCCCCTACCTATTTAAAAAGCAAAAGGCTTTATGCAGCAAGATRCTTATGGTCTTTAAGCCTGTGAGCTGCCCTGGTGTCTTCACTAGGGCTTACTCGTATGCCGCCGTGCCTCACCAGGCTGCTGCCAAACTTGACATCGCCTGTTCCCACGTCCCACACGCTCCGTGGCCCTGCCCAAATCCCCGCCGCCCCCGCGCTGCCTGCCCGTGCCTGACCCCACTCYGCGTCGGACGTCCTTCCGCATCCCCCAGCCCGTCCTCCCCGGCAGCCGGGGACACGCCTGGCACCCATCTCGGGGAGGAGGGGACCTGCCTCAAACCGGCTGCCGGCCCCGTCTGCTCCTCGGGGCAGGGATCTCGTGGTGTTTGCCTCASCCGAGTTATTTTCCAGCAGGCTGAAATTGCCGGGGACGGGCAACAACAACCCTGGCAGGCAACGGCAGCAGGCAGCGTGACTGGCAGCTGACGGGATGGGGTGGTAAGTGGCAGTGATGGCATCGATTCATCGACGCCCACGCCAGGATGTGATGGGGAGCACTGGGACCCAACTCACCTTGTCGCCTGCCTTGAGCAATCCCTGCTGCGGTCCTTGCGGCCATGCAAGCCTGGCTTGGGGTGGGGGGTATTGGTTCACAGGTGGGATCTCCATCCACGACGCAGAGATGTGCCTCCAGTCTCATCCAAGCATGCCATCCATCTCATTTTCTTTGCCAGCACTAGATGCCGTTTAATTATTTCCTTTAGTTTCCAGCCTCGAGAAGACCATCATTTATGCAATTACATCCCCTCCATGTGACAAAGCACCAAAGCAATTGAGCCTTCTGGTCCTGGAAGGCAGGTGGGCTCAAAAAGACAAGGGTCAACACTCCATGGTGACCCAAGGATCGGCTTAAAACTGCAATGCGGTTCCCTGGAGTGGGAGCAACCACCCAGCTCCTCTTTGGTGAATCAATCCTGACCTCCTGGGGCGGGTGCTGCTGTGTGAATATGCCCATAAAGGCTCTTAATTCCCACCTATTTATTGTCACCTTTCTCCTAAGCACCAGCTTCACTTGCCACCGCAGCCAGCATTTTCCAACATGCCTGCCTGGGTTAAGATCTTGAACCCATGTTTAAGCACCTTGGCAAACACAGTCTGTGGCTTTGCACACCCTCTCTCTGAGCTTCTGCACACAAAACACCCTGTCAATAATTATTTGCAGCGTGGGACTTGGCATCTCAGCCTCTCTGGCTGCGAAYCCCTGAGTGTTTCCCAAGGAGCTCTGCCACCAGGGCAGTTTAGGGTTAGGTCAAAAATGTGAAGATGCTTGCCCCATGCTCGTGGCCAGAGGTGCTTGTAGGTTATGGGTGGAGGGAGGTGCGGGAGCATCCCTGGCGGACACCGCAGCCGTGCCAGGGTCCTGCAGCCTCCAGCATCCTCTCCCACTGCAGCCAGGAGACAATAAAGCCGAACTGCTCGGACATTGCCAATGCAGACGTCTGTTAGCAGCTAAATACCTGCCAATCTTCCCTCCCTGCAGCACCACCTTTTCATAAAAAATTCCTTTCTCTCTCATAGTGCTAAGTTGTTYTTTTTTTTAGCGTTGCAACCCTAAATTGACTGGTGCAGCGAGTGGGGGAATAAGGGCACGCTCCTGGGCAAAGGTCTCCTGCAAACCTTCTGGGGCCAGCCTCCGATCCCTGGGGTCACATGCCACCCCCGAAACAAGGGCCGCTTGTTCAGCACCGCTGGCAGGGCTGGGCTCAGCGGAGGAGGCTGAGCGGAGAGGGGGCATTGCCCGCTTCCCTCCCCGCACACCCGGGGGGGTGTCATGGGGCTGTCCCCAGCAGTGGCGGGTCAGTGCCGGGGGGGAACCCCGACACTGGGCAGCTTCGGCTGGGACGGTGCGGGGTTGCTGAAAAGCAATGGCCAGAATCAAGTGCAGGTCCTCGGAGCCCCCTTTGCACCTCTTTGCACGCCTTTGCACCCCTTTGTTTCTTTTCCCAGAGTGGGAAGGTGTGAAACCCAGCAGGGCTCAAAGGGAGCCTGTCCCTGTGGGTGGCATGGTGGTGTGACCTGCTCCTGCCTTGCCCTGGCCCCCAAATCCTTAGATGGATGTTGGAGAAGCATCCTGCAACCAGCCCCAGCAGCTAAACCTGCTTTGGGCTGTAGCGGCAGCAGGAGACCTCTGGGCACCAGCAACCCTTTGAAGGAGGGAGAGTAAAATGCCTCAGAAAGCCAAGACCTGAGGAACATCCCAAGCATTAATGAACTTATTACAGATGCCTCTAAGACAGAAACAACAAGTTTGCCCTTGCAGCAGGGGTGAAGCTGCAGCAGTCCTTGCCGGAGGGTGTTTTTGATGCTCTACCTATGGAGCAGGGCAATAAAGGGCAGTTTTGAGTCATGGCCCAAAGCAGCTGCACTTGGACCCATATGACGCAACCCTGCAAACCCTGAGCTTCCTTCCTTTTTTCCCATTTTGGGCACATTTTGCCCTGTCATCCCCCGCCATGCTGACAGTGCTGGGGGAAGGCACGTGGCGCCTTCYCCCTGCCTCAGCAGCTCGCGCCCTGCGAAGCTCACGTGGGCCTGTCCCCACCACCCTTGACTCAGCTAATTCCCCCTCGGCCAAGGCATTGACTGATCTCCTGCCGGCAAAGGCRATGGGTCGGAGCGGCAGAGGATGTCCACAACCACCACCACTGCCACCACCGCCGGGTCCATGTCCCCACTGCCAGCTGCCACTGAAGCAGCCGGCTGTGCATGGTGAGCGGGGCTGGAGRTCGGTGCTTGGATCCCCGCACCGAGCCCAGTGGTATCTGACCTGCATAAAAGTGGGACGAACRTCTGTACCTGCTCACCAGCCATGTTTTGAGCATCCTGTAATTAATGTTTGCTCAGCAACTGAGGCTGACGGGTGCTTAGCGTTATTAGCGAATGATGAGTACTGATGTTGTTGATGTTGCTATCTCGAGACATCTAATTTCAGCATCTGGACTGAGCAAAAGGGCCAGGTGCCAGACTGCCGGTGCCAAAACCCTGCTGGGCTTTGTGTCTTTGGAGGTGGCTTCCTACCAAAGCYCTGCACATGGGCATGCCTGCCCTGCCCTGGCAGCACTGAGTTTGGACCCATATGGTGGCCATGTGGCAGGGACAGGACCTGTGCTGGTGGCAGTGGGGGACCAATAGCTCCCCTTGCTAGGGCTAGGGTAGCGGGGCAGGGGGAGCGGGCTTGGGAACACAGGTGCAAGAAAATGTTCAGGGGCCCAATCCAAACCCCACTGAAGGTTTCTTGTGTATTTAACCCATCTTGATGCACGCGTATAAGACCGGATTAAAGAACTGAATGTCCATAAAGGAGCACTGAGTTATCCCAGCCCTCTTCCCACACTGCTGAACATGGGCATGAGGGACAAGCACTCACACGGGGATGCTCGTTTATTTATTTATTGGGGGGAAGAAAGCATTGGTGAGAGTGACGCTTGTGAAGCCTTCAAAAAAAAATTACTTTCTGATTACGCTGAGATTAAAAAAACTAAGCCACAGTCATCTTTATCTCCTCCATCCATAATCCCGCTGCCACCCAGCAGGCACTGCCCTGAGCAGCCAGTTTGTATTTTCTTACAAGGTGGTTCTGGGGAGCTCCCAGGAATTTGGGGTGCCGTGTCCCCAGGCAGCACAGTGGCCTCTAGTGGCAACCGCTCACATCCAGCCCTGGGGAAAGAATCCTGCAAATGAACCTTGGGGGGCTGCTTGCTCCCCAGGAAAATTAGAAGCAGAGTCCAAATTGCTGGAGGAGAGGCATCCCTGCATGGGGCATAGCTTGGTGCCGGGCAGGGCCCTGGGCACACCCACGAACCCTGTCTGTACYAAGCAGCTGCACCTGGGACCCCCCACCCATGACCTCCACCCACAGCCCTGGAGACCCATTTAAGCTCAGGCCTGGGCACCCAGTCCTGCCCTGGTCCATGGGGTGCTGGTCTGYAGCCCTGGCTCCTGCATGGCTTGTGCTGTAGGAAGCCTATCTCCAGTGCCCTCTCCTGGAAGGACATCAGAGCTACGTAGCAGCAGCTCTGCCTCCTGGATGGACCTCAGACCTGGGTTGCAGTCTTGTCCCTGGCCTGTCTCCTGCAGCTTCAGTGTCCTACAGGTCTGGGTCTCCTAATGGCACTCTGTGAGCAGCCTGTGTGCCTAAGGAAAGGTGACTTGTGCTATATTCTCTTCTATACAGGGGCACAGTTTAGGCTTTCTTTCTTCAACCTAATTTCTAAATTTCTAAAAATCTTGTAGGTCCTTTATGGCTTTGAAGTCTTTCTCTCTCTGCTGAGTTTGGCTGGAGCTGYCTGAAGGGCTTGCTAACACATCAGCCTCCCCAGGAAACCAAGCTGAGTGTGTCTGGTGAGGCAGGGTCTTGAGGGCTTCCTTTGGGCAGAGGTCCTGGGAGTAAATCTTGGAGACTGTATAAGCAYAGCCAAAGTTAGTATTTTTAGTGCTTGGTTTCATGCTTCCTTTAGCTCATGTGTGGGGTAATAGCTTCATTTATTTCTTTGCAGAAGAGAAAAGTCTCCAGCTCCTACAGGGCAGGTAGGTGATAGTCTTCAGTGTCACAGCAAGGRTGTCCTTCCTTACTGGAGCAGTTGCATCTTTTGGCTTTATCCTAAGACCTAAAGGACCTCATAGCAGGAGCAGAAATGAGCATCAAGTCTTGCCTGGTAGTCTGTGCTCTCATGCAATGCTCTCACCCCCTTTCCCTGAGGTTTGCTTGCTGCAGGTTAGGAAATCCTTCCCTTTCCACCAGAAGGTTTGCCTTCAACTGGCCCAGTCCCCTGTGCTGCTGGGAGGGAGGACTGCTGGCCTGCAGCCCATCAGCAGCAGGAAGGGACCCAGGCAGAGGGTACGCCSACATCTCGAGCCCCCTGGATGTTATGAAGGCCATCGTCAAAGAAAATGTGGGGTTGGATCTGGGCGAGGATGGGGCCCTTGGGAGCCCCATCCATGAAGAAAGCCTCGTCGATGGCCAGACCCCACTCCCGGAGAGTCTTGATGGCTCTGATGCCCATGTCCCGGCCACTGCGGGCGGTCACCAGGTAGGTGCGGATGGGAGATTTTTCCTGGCTGAACTTCTTGCGGATCTTCCCAAGGTGCATGGCAAAAGCCTTCAGGGGACCCTGGAAGCACAGCAAGATACTTGAGAGTGGGTGGGAAATAAGGAGACATCTACTCTGCCTGTACAAGCCACTTGTTCCTCTTCCAGGGTCTCTCAGGGCTCTGCAGAGCACAGGGATGCCTGTGGGGTGCAGGACTGGGCAGTGCTGGGACTGGTGCTGTGCACTGGGGTGCTTGGGAGGAAGGTGAGCATTGTGGTGCTCATCCTAATCCCAAAGTGACCAGGAAGGTACCTCGCAGCGAGCAGTGCCTCTGGGTCTGAGTCCTGCAGGGACTTGCACAGCAAGCAGCCGCAGCCTACAAAAGGTGAAGTGGAGGTAACCACAACCCTGGATATTTGGGAGCTGGATTGGAGACATCGGGCCAGATCCATCTCCAGTGGGACTGCAGATCAGGGCCACACCAGGGACTGAGTGGTGGATGCAAAGGGAACCTGTAAAGATTTGTGCTTTTGGCTACTCATGGCAAAGCYGTAGCGGGAGAGATGCTCACGGTGGGTGCAGAGCCTGTGGATGCCCACTGAAGTGGRGTGGCTTGCTCACCTCTCCCATGGGCACGGCCTCCATCGCCCGCTCGTACTGCACTGCTCCCTCCAGCCCGTGTTCTTGGAAGACCTGGTCCGTCTCRTCGGAGAAGAGCACGGCATCCCCGTCGAACACCACGCGGAGYGGGGTGCTGGGGGCCTGCACCTCTTGCTGGAAGACAAGCGCCGCCGAGACCCCTGCGAGACAGAGCGAGGTGGGGCTCAGGAGGGACACCCCCTCCTGGGGGCAGCTTGTGCATGGCCAGCTCCTCCCCATGCATCTACTGTGGCCCTGCCCCACACCGCAAATGTTGGGGTCTCCAAGCCAGGGGTCTTTCTGTGGGGGTCAGCCCAGCCTTTCTAGGGCTGTGTTATCCCCTCATGGGGATGGACAAGAAAGCGCTGCTGATCAGAGACTGATGTCTGGAGGGATACTCTGTCTGCTAAGAGATGATGGGTGGTTGTGTAGGCAGGAGCAGCCCTCCTCCGGGTGCTTGCTCACCCTGCCAAGCCTGGCTTTAATGCCCAGATTTAGCACTCYGTGCTGTGAGTAATAGGGACTGGCACCTCCACTTGATTGGGGTAATTGGCTTAATTACAGGTCTCTTCCTACAGGCTGCTCCCTGCCCATCCTCATCCATGGACTGAGGCCCCCAGACGAAAGACACTTGTCAGAGGAATGATGCTCTTCAAGGAGGCTCCAGGAATGTGCTGTGTAGCGAAGGAAAGCCCAGGCTGCAGATGGCTTGCTCCTGACCTTGAAGGACCTTGGCCARCTGATGTGCTCCTACCCAAGCAAATTAATAAGGAGGCGATTAACGCCATTAGAGCTGTTGGGGAGACTGCACCCCCTCCGATCCAGGTCAAGCATGTGCTTACATCTATCACTGAGCACATGGTCACTCTGCATGTACCAAGAGAGCCAATTTCTATAGCATCCTCACAAAGCCCTGGGRATCGCCGATGCGCTCTCATTGATCCAGGGAGCAGCAACAGGCAGCATCTTTGGTTAGAATGGCTTAAATGTCAGGCAGGGAATGACCAGCCCATGGCAGAGCTATGGCCAGAATTATGCATAAAGCACTCGGTGACTTGTGAAGGCATCTGAGAAACCCTGGTGTGTTTGCAGGCTACTGGTGGGGACAGAAGAGGAGATTGAACTGTTCAGGACTGTATTAGTAATCAACGTGCCATTCACCCCCTTGCCCTTGTGAGAGCACGGGCTCTAGCGTTGCCTCTTGGTACTGGGCTGCTTGGGAAAAGAGTAGTGGGTTTGGGGATGTGGGATGGAGGGGAGAACGCACCTCTCCGGAGGGCATTGCAGACATCTATCCTGTCAGCCGAGAGGAAGAGCTTGACCCCGTGGGACTTCAGGTACTGTGTGGAGTCATCGTCACTGACGAAGCAGAACTTGGAGATCTCCAAGCCTTTGGGTCAGGGGATGTGAGCAAAGTCTGTTATGTGGCAACATCCTCCTTGCAGCACCCCCCTCCCCTCCTGGGGTCTCAGCATGCTTTGCTGCAGAGCTCAAGGCAATTAATTTCCCAGTGCTGTGTGGGGAACCTGCCCCTGTTCTTGCTGCATCTTCTTGCTCCGTTGCTCCTACAAAACTGCAGAGTGCAGCTAAATATTTCTTTCATCCCTCCCTTAAGTGAGTCTTCCTGACAGCACTCTGGGATTTAGTGGTGGGTTGTTTTTTTTTGTTTTGTTTTGTTTTTTTAAGAACTCTGTTTCTTTAGTAGCTGCCGGAGGATGTCCAGGCTGTGCAAAATGCTGCCAAACCTCCCGGTGCAAAGGATATGGCCAAAGGGAGCCGGGCTCTGCCAAGGAGCCTGTACCCTGGGTATGCTCCAGCACCCTGGGCAAGCTGCATGGGGCTGGCAGGAATTGGGCTTGTTTCCAAAATAACCCCTTCCCCTTGTGTCCCCTGGCTCTGTATTTGCCACCARTGCTCCACTGTGGTGCCTTATTTGCTTTGCAGCCCCCCGGGGTAAGCAGACCGCCCCGGGGATGGGGTCCCCCTTACCATAGTGCTTGGCGCTGTTGATGATGCGCACACCACTCTCTGGGCTGTTGTTGGAGAGCACCAGGATGTCAAAGAGGTCCTTCTCTGCCGGGTTGCTCTCCAGGATCTTCTCATTCACATACTGCGCCGCCTGCGAGGAGAAGATGAGACTCTTTTGGAGGGGCATGACTGTGATGGCTTTGCCAGGGCTCTTTCACAGTTAAGGTTAGTGGTTTGTCAGCTAACCTGTCAGCTATGGCAAAGCTAGCATGTTATGGAGAGCTAGCCAGAGCAACCATCCTGCAAAAGCCATCGCCAGGAGGGCAGGGAGCAGGATACCCCACCGGGGGGAGGTGGACATGTGGGACTGGTGAGGAGCACAGGTCTCGATGCCCTGCAATGAGGCCAAGAGGTCAGGAMAGGCATATCTGCACCCTGTGATGGGAACTGAGACCTAAAGCCAGGAAAGCTGAGCTTTCACCCCATCCTGCGAGTGTCTGCGTGTGCCCCTGGCCGGGCGTGGGGCTCACCTGGATGAAGGCGAAGGCAGTGCCTTGTGGCAGGGGCTTGTCCTGGTTGGCTTGCTGGTGCCTTGTGTACTCCTCCTTGCCCCTCTCCAGGTAGAGCTTGTGCTCCTCCTCAAGGTTGAAGATGGCTCTGGTGGTTACCGCAATGACCAGTGCCTCACTGGGGTCTTTCTGCAGGACAGTGAGGAAAGAGGGGTTGGGGGACAGCAAAGGAGGAGCCTTTGCTGGGGAGGTGGGGTGAGCAGCGGGACAGACACAGGGCTCCACTGACCAGGGTGGTGGGGTTGAGTGTTGGAGGCATCACCCATGTGTCATGGTTCCTGATGCCAGAGGCCTTTGGAGAAGAGGTACCAAGCCCAATCTTCATCTTCAGGCCACCAAGGATGGGGCAGGCAGTTGTGAAACCCTAACCTGTCCGGTAAGTGCCATATGCTCTGAGGACAGCTCACACCAGAGGGGATTGCTTCATGGTGTTTGTGGGCACAGCACAGCCATGGTCACCTGTTTGTGCTGAGCTGGGCACTCTGGGTTTCTCTGCACCTACTGGTGGTTTTACCCTTCGTTTGTGTTGTTCTGGAGAGTCTAATAAAGTCTCATACATATGTAGAGAAGCTGCTGCTTTCTCCCTGGCCGCTCCAAAATTTAAGTGTGAGCAAATGCACCCATCCTGTCCATGCAACTGGAGATTCAGTCCTGCAACCTCTTCCCATGTGGAAATCACACGGACCTCACTGGGACCMGGTGCCCAGCAGCCCTGGGACAGGCCACTTCTGCTGGAACCTAGGCACAAGCAATTCAGGCCACCACAGCTCTGGGTTGTGGTGTGTCCTCTTCTGTGGTGGCATTTCAAAATTTGCTTTAGAAATACAGGATGTGTTTTGTAATGAACAACCTTTTACCTGTTTCACATCGGTGTTTATGACTGTGCTTTCAGGCTCTGCCATCTTTGACTTTCAGCCTCAAAGAGAAAATATACAATTAAATTGATGCATTATAATACAGCCAATATAGAGAGGGGGAAGAGTGGAAAAGAAAGGGGACATCCTACCCACCAAGTGGAGCAGCCCAAATGAACCTGCTTCTGCTGACAACAGCTCTGCTCTGAGAAAGCCTGGTCTAATAGTTCTAATTAAATATGATGAAGTGGCTTTTCAATCACAGATCACTGCCTTTTTTTTTTTTTTTTTTTTTTTCCTCCAGGGAGAGCTGCTGAAAGTGGTTGTGAAGCTCTTCCCAGCAAAATAAGTCTGTCTTTACACACCTTAACTAGGGCTTGGAGATTGATTGGAGCTAAAAAGCCAAACAGGTCAGATCTTATGGGTAGGCTTCTAGTTCACATCCTTATTGCCTTTCTTGCTACTTTTTTTTGTTTGAATGGTGAATTTGCATCCAGAAATAAGCAAGTTCACTGTGTGAGCTGCTCATTTGCAGCTGCAAAAGGCCTGAATAAAGTAGAGATGTGTGGTGAGGGCTTGGGTGCAAGACAGGAACCCCCTGATGGGGCTGGTCTGCCCCTCCACAGCCCTCTGAGCCAGCCAGCTCCTACACCAAAGGTCTCYGTGCAGGCTGTGCTAACCCAGGTCTGGCAGATGAAAGTCATGAGGGGTTACATGGTCTGCCTGTGCCTAGCAGCTGAATAAGAAATCACATTTATTTTTGTACACCCAGGTCCTGTGGTTTCTGTAACCACCATGCTGTACGCTTCATTTCTATGCAGTAGTCAGTGTTAGAAGTAGACTTTTAGGACTCAGCCTGTGGGATGGGAACTGTTCCYATTCCCACCGAGGGGCATCCCATGGGGGTTGTTTCCATGCAGCAGCTCCTACAAGTATGCTGTGGGGTTTCTTTGGAGAGCAGCAGMAGCAATGATGTCTGCACAGATGAGCTGGGAATGGCAGGGGGGTTAAAACCTCATTTACCAGTTCATGCCCTACCTGATTACTGGGTTGGGGGGCTGKGCAAGCATAGACCAAAGCCAGCATGCAGCGTAAAGGGGAAGTCAGGGTCTCCAGGGAGACCTTTCTTTTACCCTAATTGTCTTCAATTCTTTTTTTATTATTCAGGGGCTGTGCAAAGTGTTCCCTGGGCTGGTAGGAAATGCACTTGGCTAATGCCAGCCCAGAGAGCCAGAGCCTTGCTATGGGGGTTCAATGTTTGCATGTGCACTCCCCAGCTGTCCCCTGGCCAGGGGGTGCCTGGAAAGCCAGGAGATGCTGACCATCCCTCTGCTTCTTCCACCCATAACCCATGCTGGGAAGGGGTCTCCTCCCACAGAGCAGGGCAGAGAGTGGCAACCACCAGCCCTTRTCTGATGAGCAGGGAGAAGCTTTCCTCTGACCGAATTTCAGGGAAGCACTTTTCTAAAAGTGAAAATGAAATGAGAGGAGGCAGCAGAGCTGAGCAGCCCTTCCTGGAGGGAGAACACCACCTCYAATTTCTGCTCTGTCCTTCCAAGTGCTGCAAACCGAGCCTGACTTTTCCTTTCCATCTACCTCCCTCTAATAACTTGCAGTATTGCTTACATACAGATAGGTGTATATGCATACGYACGCATCTCCGCTGCGAGCACCCCCATGCACACAACGCCAGACGTGCTGGAAAGCGTTTCAGGCGGATGCTTGCTGGTCCCCACAGCTCATCCTACGTAGCACAAAGCAGCTATTACCCCACTGCACGCAGCCAGGATTTTGCTAGAGAGAAAAGCTCAAACTCACCGYGAGCGCTGCCTCTGCTCCCTGGTGCAGCCTGTCCAGTGGCAGCATCCAAACTTTGCCCAAGATGCYGCCGTTTATATTTCCCCCTCCCTGCGTGGGCAGGAAGCAGGCAGGAGCCAGGCTGGGGTGCAGCTCCGCTCCCCGGCGTGCTGGGATTTGTAGGCAGCCGGGTGGGTTGGCGTCATGCCCGGGCCAGACTGCGTTTCCCAGCCGGCACCGCACAGGCGGCTGACGGCCACCCGGGCCTGGCCTCGGCCATGGCCACGCTCTGGGGAAGGGGCTCAGCTCTGGTCCTGCTTTTTGGGCTCCCTCGGAGCTTGTGCTCAGTCGCGGCTCGCTGCCCCCAAGTGCTGCAGYGATGTCTATTTCTGTAGCCGAGGTATTTATAGCATGCCTCCAGACCTCTCATTTCCCAGCCCTTGAATACATAATGGTTGTGGGTTTTCACCGAAAGYATAGGGGTACCTGCTCAAGAGCGGCTTGCAGCGTATTCAGGCAGATGCAGGGAGCTGGGCCACGGAGAAAGGCTGGTGCAGAGCRTGGCAGGGTGCAACGGAGGCTCACCACATTTGTAATTTTGCTGTAATGTTTTTGGGTCCCTTCTCCCTCCTTTTCTGAAAGCTGCCTCTTACTCACTGCCCTGAGCAGGGGGGATTTTTGCACTGGGATCTTGTTTTTTCAGGTGGGCTGTGCRGCACCCAGCCCTGCGAGGCTCATGCTGCTGGGGTATTTAAACACCCCCTTTCTGCCCAAGAGTGAGATTTTTGCGGGGTGGGGTGGGGGCTGACATAGAGGAGTGGCTGCCATCCTGCAGCTTTTCCCTTGCCCAGCTGGGGCACGTTCCTGCCCAGCTGCTGGCAGATGACCCAGAGCAGCAGCCTCCCCAGCCTGGCTCCTGCCAAAGGAGACCAAACTCACCTGCATTGAGGCYGAGCAGCCGTCCCCCTGCGTGGCACAAGGTTATCACCAGCGTCACCAAATCTCCTCCCAAAGTGCGGGCTGCAAGCAGGGTCCTGCGCAGCTTGGCTTCACCAAGATGCTTGTCTCTAGCAAAGAGCCTGTCAAAAAGGCTACTGATATGCTCAGCTTTTAGCATGCGTATGCAAACCCTSTTTCCCTGACTGATTTTATTGGGCATGTTCCCTTTTCCCCCTGTCCCCCTTATGCATTTCGCCCATGCATCCTCCGGGACTGCCAGTTTAGAGCAAAAAGTGTGTTGGCATTTATGTTTCCCCCCAAAAGGTTTGCTGCAGCATCATTCCTACAGCACCTCCTGCTACTGGAGATGATGTTTCCCTCAGTGCAGGGTGCTTGCGAGCGGGGCCGTGTTTCGGGTGGCCGAGGGGCAGCGCCAGCACCTCTCCCRCGGGCAGGCACCCTGTGTGGCAACGCCTTGGTGGCCATGTGAAAATCTGGCAGGATCAGTGAGCCAGGGTGGCCGGGCAGAGCTGGGATGGGTCTGGTTTCTGGGCCCTCTCCCCCCATGTCCGCGTCAGCCATCGGGCACCGGCAGTATCGCTCCCTGCTTCAGGCACCGCCCCAAATTTCTGCGGTGACAAGGCGGGTTTTGGGCTGACTTTGCTGAACTGGCAGCGAGGGAAGAAGCGTGCAAGCATAAATTTAATGTGACAGGGATGCTGGTGAAATTGCTCCTGGCTGTGTGCCTGGTGCTGCTCCCATTGGAGCTGGGGGATGGAGCCGCCCCAGCAGTATCCCCTCTCCCCGTCTGTCCTCCCTGCCGCGTTGGAGCGGAGCATCCTCGTTCACCCCCACTGCCGCATGCGTTTCCCGGGCCCTCGCATGGTGCATTAAACCATGGCGTGCCCCTGTGGGCCAACGAGCTGGGCTCCCCATGTGCAGAGCTCACCAGGGATGGATGCAGCTACGCACGCAGCCGTCCCCTTGCGCTAAGTGCCTGCAGCCACGCGGTCCAGCCCAGCATCACTGCAGGGATAACTTGAAGAAGCAAATTTGCCGGGGYACAGAGCCGGGCAGCGATGCCCGCYGGCTTCTCGCAGGCAGGAGGGCAGGTTTTGCTTCCTGGTCTGGCGGGGAGTTCCCCACTGGCTTTTCACCTGCGTGAGCACCGCTTGGGTCAGCAGCGAGGTGGGGCTGACGGAGCTGCTGGGGCCGTCYGGTTCCTGGGCTGGCAAAGCAGACTTTCCTGTTTTGGCCGTGCCGTGCAGCTATCATTCCTGCTGCACCCTCGGCTCCGCACCCAGCGGGGTCCCGTCTTACCCCGCAGCATGCCCCTGCCATGCGTGGTGGCTGGGCCCGGAGCCCGCGCAACGGGGAAGGGAGACTGAGGCTGGGAAGGAGACGCGTTGGTAAGTCTGGTTTCGGGAGCTCGGTCAGCACAGGGTAGGAGCGAGAAGCAGGGCTCCCCCAGCCCCTTTTCCAGGAGCAGGGATGCTCAATGCTCCCTGCAGAGCCCACYGAGGCTGTGCTGCCTCTCCCAGACCGCAGCAGGGCTGTCCCCRTCGTCACCGAAACAGCAGCTCAGGTCATCCCGCGGGGCTGGGTGAGTGTTTTTTTAAACCAGGGCCAATGTTAGACTAATGTGACACAGCCCACGGGGGTCTGGCAGGGAAAAAGTGCTGAGACACCTAATTCTGTGCTGGGTGGGTGCCTGCTCGCCTGCGCTGTCGTGTCCACCCACCACCACAGCCCGAAGCCGCAGCCCTGCGCCTCCTAAATATCATAGGCATGTCACGGGCCACCGATTTCCGCRTGTGGGGACAGGAGAAACCGATCATTAAAGCTGCTGGTGGAGAGGCTGCGAGCAGAGCTCGGGCGTCCAACGGCACAGATGKCCCAGGTGGCCCTGGGCAAGTCACTTAACCTGCACCTCATTGCCCCAGCGATGATGCCGCAGGGATGACAGCAATTCCCCTGTCCCTCCAGCCTTATGCCCACACACGGCAAAGCCCACTGTTGGAAAAATTAAAAGCTCTTGCTGGCTTCGCGGGCTCAGCGGAGGGAAGCRCGGAGGTGGTTTCTCCCCGTGCAAGGAGCCATGGCCCTGCGGGTGGGCAGAACGTGGGCAGAGTGCCGGCAGAGCGAGGCGGTGTTGGCTGCTTGAGCAGGGACCCGCTCGGATGTGGGGCGGGCAGCTGGGGCAGCCAAAGCAAACAGGCACATACCTGCCAGCCTCGGCCACGGCGCCGGGGCCGGGTGCCACCAGCACCGTGATGGCTGCAGACCCGCTCGCCACACAGCCCGGTTCCTGGCGTACCTCTCCCGCTGCTGCTCCTCACCCGAAAGGAGTCAAGAAGGAAGTTTTAGCTACGAGGAAGCGTTCATGCTAGAATAAGAGCCTTGCTACGGGGAGAGCAGTAGTGAAAAACCATTCTGCTTTAAATTTGAAGCCTTCCCTTAAGCYGCGTCAGCGTTGCTATGTGCATGGGCTGGGCTTACGCAAAGTTTCCAAGCCRGCATGACCCCAGCCTGGTGGCACTACTGTCACCTGCAGCGCGGGCACCAGCCCCGTTGCAAGCCCAGGAGCAAACCC
This sequence comes from Oceanodroma leucorhoa, assembly GCA_030449065.1. Classification (NCBI taxonomy): domain Eukaryota; kingdom Metazoa; phylum Chordata; class Aves; order Procellariiformes; genus Oceanodroma; species Oceanodroma leucorhoa. Next base: position 763,598 of record JASVER010000044.1, read on the forward strand.
TCCTGCCCCTCAGCCCTGCGAGAGGGCGGAAAATAGCCGAAAAAGGGTGTTAACTAATGGCGGGGCTTGCCTGGGGCTGAGCAAACCCTTCAGCTCATGCTGCCTGGCCAGGGAGGAGCCAGCACAAAACAGCTCTTGGCTTTTTTTTTTCCCCTACAGCCAGGTGATTCCTCTTCTCAAAAACAAAGGAAAACTCCCTAATCCAACCCCCCCCTCCCTCCCCTTTCCGAAGGCAGGCTTGCAAGGGTAGAAATGAGAAGGCTGTAGGCGAGGGGCCGGCTGGCGCAGAGCCCTCCCTGCCCGCGACTCCCGCCCGATCCATCTCACACCTCATTGCCAAAGTGGCCAAGCCCTAAACGCTTACGCTGGGCTCTATGTTTTAATTGTGTTTGCTCTCATTGGRGCCCTGGGCCACCGGCAGTACACACGTTACTGGAAAGGAAATCCCCACCCTGTTAATTTTGCTTGCGTCCCCAGGTCACYCCAGCTTAGCCATGGCGGTGGCAGCCAGGAAAGGCAAGGCGACGGCCTCCCCGCTCACGGGCAGCCCCGTGGCCATCGCCACCACGGCTGGGCCGGGCTTCCTGGGCAGCTGGCTTAGCCGGATCCCACGTGAGTATGGCCGTGCTTGCTTTGCTCTCTCAGGCAGTGTTATCTGGGGGGGCTCCTGGACTCTGAGGCTGTGTATCCACTTCTCCCTCCCTCCAAATCCCTTTTTCCATCAGGGTCGATTGGGGTAAGGGTGCTGCAGAGCGGTACCGTGCTGCTCCAGGAGCGCAGGGCATCCTGGCTGCCCATTTGGGGAGTGGTCTCCAGCCACAGCCTCCCTGCAYGGGGCCTGTCGAGGATTATAGGGGCAATTTTGAAAGTACAACTCCTTAATGCTGAAGCACCAGGAAGGGATTTAAGTGCACACTACATGTTTTTGCTTGGGTTTAACTCTTCTGTCCATCTCCACTCCCTGAACATCGCACCAGTACCCAAATGGGCGCTCATTGCTGTGGCTGTGGCAGTGGCCATTGTCCTCCTCCTCTTCCTCATCTGCATCGTCAAGTGCTGCTGTGGCAAGAAGAAGCACAAGAAGAAGGAGAGAGTCAGCTTGCTYGCTGTCAGTGGCTCCAGCACAGCCTGCCTCGTGGGTCCTGCTTTCCCCTCTCCCCCACATCCCTCCTCCCCGGAGGTTTGCTGCCGCGCTGCCCAGTCCTGGGGGTGGTGGGAGCACGGCAYGGCCGGGGACATGGCTGAGCATGTCCTGAGGGTAGTGCTGCTCTCTGCCGCAGGTCCAGCCTGAGATGGAGGACCTGGAGCCAGGCGCGGAGAAGATGGGGCGAGGAAAGCTGCAGTACTCCCTGGAATACAACTTCCGTGCGCAGGAGGTGGGGATRTTTGTGGCCGCGGCACGGCAGGGAAAAGGCTTTGCTCTTGCATGGTCCCTCTTTGCTGCCCACCGAGGTAGACCGTACTCTCTTGCACCTCCTCTCTGCCCGCAGCCTGCCGGCTCTCACGCCCACGTGGCAGGAGGAGGCAYCCTCCCTGCTGCACTTGCTTGCTTCCCACTGAGCCCCTGGCCAACTGCCCCATCCTCCTCCACCTGCTGACCTTGTGCATCGCTCCTTTTAAGCTGAAAGTCGGCGTGAAGCAGGCAGCCGAGCTGAAGGCCATGGACAGCGGAGGCACATCCGATCCATACGTGATGGTCTACCTAACGACTGATATGAGGAAGAAGTACGAGACCAAGGTTTACCGCAAGACCCTGAACCCTGTCTTCAACGAGAGCTTCACTTTCCAGGTAGGAAACTATAGCTGATGACGGTTTTATGGTCCCATCAAGAGCGTTGCATGGGCATTGCTCCCAGGGCACAAAACTTTCCAGGCAGGGAGATGCCTTTGCAACTGGATGGGGAAGCGTGAGAGAGAAAGACCTGTTWCCATGTCTGCTGCCTTGTCTCAAGGGGCAGGACTGCCACCAAGCAGTGAGTCCAGGCTTTTGGGTCCTCCCCTGCAGATACCCCAGGCGGAGGTGCCTGAATCCACGCTGGTGATGCAGATCTACGACTTCAACCGCTTCGCCAAGCACAACATCATCGGCGAGGTCCGGCTGCCCTTGGCCAGTGTCAACCTGCAACACGTCATCGAGCAGTGGAGTGACCTGGTCGCGGCCAGTAAAGTGGAGGTTGGTCCTGGCGGGTGGGAAACTGCTGGGAGGAACGTGCTGTTGCTTTTGCTTCGCTTGCCACCACCCCAAGAAGCAGCCCCTTGGGGGCAACATGAGGGTGGGGGAGACCCAAGAAACTTGGGTCCAGCCTGATGCTCCAGCCTCAGGTGAGCCAGCTCCTCTGCCTGGTGCTCATTGCTGGCATCTCTCCATCAGGAAGAGCAGCTGGGCGAAATCTGCTTCTCACTGCGCTACGTCCCCAGCACCAGCAAGCTAACGGTGCTCATCCTGGAAGCCAAGAAGCTGAAGCGGATGGACTCCCATGGGCTCTCAGGTCAGCAGGGACTGCTCGTGCTCAGATCTCCCTACCCCTGCCCAGGCCTTAATGATGGCACGCAGAGCTGTGAAGCCTTGAAAGCTCTTGGTGCAGAGACCTGCTTCCCTCTYCCACCACCATACCCAGCCCTTGGCCAGTCTTCCCCAGTCTTCCCCAGCACAGACACTCCAGCTTTGGGCAGAGCTGGAGGTATCTCCCAGAAGGAGATGTCATGGCTGGAGGGTACAGGGAGCTCATGGCAGGAGGGGGCAGGGGCAGGTGAGCTCTGGGGTGGCTGGCAAGGGGAAGAGGGGTGGATGCTCACCATGAGGAGTGACAAGTGGGATGCTGTGCTCTGCTTGGGAATGGCCCAGGGAAGCTGTTTCATAGCTGAGCTCCTCAGTCAAAAATTGTCACTTGKGTCAGCCGTGTCCTCTCTCTCCTCAGATCCTTTTGTCAAGGTGCATCTCATCCTGAACAGGAAGAAATGGAAGAAGAAGAAGACAAGYGTGAAGAAAAACACCTTAAGCCCTTACTTCAACGAGGTGTTTGTTTTTGAGGTGCCTTTCAGTCAGATCCAGGTGGGTTTCCCTGCAGCTCCCAGGGCTGAGTGGGTCCCCACTGCRGCAAGCCCCCTCCCACTGACTGTCTGTCTTGTGTTGTCCGCCCCAGAATGTGGACGTGGTCATCTCCGTCTGGGATCATGACAAAGTGACCAAGAACGAGCCCATCGGCAAACTCTTCCTCGGCTGCCGGGCCACGGGCAACCAACTGCGGCACTGGTCCGACATGCTGTCCAACCCACGCCGGCCCCTCGCCCAGTGGCACAGCCTGCAGCCCCCGGACGTGGTCGACAAAGCTCTGGGGCTGAAGTCCCACCTCAAGCTGTCCCTGCCCCCCAGATAGTGGGGGTCTCCTCCTCCACCCGGGGGGCAGGATGGAGGGCTTGCGGAGGGGTGAGGGGCTTCTGCTCAGCAGCATCTAGATGTGTTGGCTCCAGCTCAGTGTCAGCAAAGACGGGATTGGGGGCTCTTTTTGGCCAAGAGATGATCTGCCTGCTGGTGCAGCTCATGCCCTGTGTAATGCCCGGAACGGGGCAGCTCAGGACCCCAGGGCAAGGCTGGAYGTGGAGCAGAGGATGCTAGAGGTGACGACGTGGGCGCAGGAGTCGGCTCATCCCAGCTGCTCATGGGCCAGGGGGACAAATACACAGAGCTTCAAGCTCATGCAAAAACACCGAGTCCATTGATATTTTTAAAGCAGAGGATTGATGTGCCGGCAGCCTGGGGTGGGAAGTTTGTTTGTGAATAACTTGGCAAGAGGTGAGTTCTTAGGAGGCTTTATGTATCCTGTAAAGGCTTTTAAACAAGACCAAGATCTTGAAACGCCCTTAGAGGCCTGAGAGGAGAGAAAGAGGACAGGCTAGCGAGGAAGGTGTTGGAGATACAGGACTAGCTCTTTAGTGCCTCTGCGATAAGCATGCTCTGTGTCCTGGCTAGAGGCTAAATGAAACAGCAAAATCAGCCACTGGCTGTCCACATGGCTTCACTCTTAGTCCATTCCCAGCCCGTGCTGACTTGTGCACCCCAAAATGTGACTGAGGGTGTGGGACTTACCAGTGACCATCCCCATGGACCATGCAGATGAGGATGCACAGTGTCAGCTCCATCCACCCCGCATCGTCCTGCAGTACTAGCGCAGCAAGGTTTGCACCCCTGGCACCTGGAAGTGCTGCCAGGGTGGAGGGGCTGAGGCTCTCACTTTCATGCCATGACCACACTACCCTGATGAAGGCTGGATTGCAGCCCTCATCACTTCTGGGCAGGTTTCAYGTGATCTGGGAGGTTTTTGTGGCCACATGTCCTGCCCTGCCTTGCTTCGTGGGGCCTTGGGGTGGGGGCTATGTAAGTAAAGGTCCCTCCTAGAAGGATGAGGGCATTGGAGAGGTGCCACGGTCCCTACRTGTCCTTGAGTATGCTGCAGTTTGGGGCGGCTCAAGAGTAGCTCCTCTGAGCCATCTGCAGGAGGAAGCTCACTGCATTAGGCTGGAGGAGGGAATCGCCCTTGCTCTGAAATACTTCTRCTACAAAGCAGCCATAGCACACAGAAGATCTGGGCTCATATCATGGAATTTTGGCCCAAAAGACAAAAGTAATTTGTACTGCGGGGAGCTGCGGGCACGATGCTAATAGCTATTGCCCGGGCTCTGGAGGGGAGAGAGCCTGGTGCATTAATGAAAAGCCATTAATATTGAAAAGCAGTTAATCTGCAATTACCCGGAGCTCCACGGAGCGACCATCTGAGAGTTAAACAACCATGGTGAAGCTGAGGGAGATTATGAAAACTCTTGATAGAGATTAATGACCTGAGCTTTACCATAAAAAGCTGCTGCATCTGCTTCTTGATAAATATTCTCCAGGCTTTGCCGTGGCCGTGAGGAGGGAAGAAATGACAGGGTGGTTTYGAGATGGCTGTAACAAGTGGAGTGTGGCTTCTGCTGGGGAAACAGCATCTGCTGGCGGCCGCTAATGACATGGAGGAGAAAATCAGTCACCTGAGAAAGACTTGTAAAGGGATGCTTTAAAGCCTCAACCTTCAGCCTCAGCCTTAAATCAGGTTGGAACGGGCTGTGCAGAAGGGAACATCTCTGAATTGGGTTTGGGGTCCCAAATCCATCGCCAGGTTGGTTTTTGGTGATGCTGTGTGGTGTTTTAGGGCCATGCAGGACCCAGAAGGGTTTTGGAGGTGCTGGGAACAGGCATTTCTTATCTGTTTGTGTGTGTGTGTGTGTGTGCGTGCTTCTTCCAGCCCCCTTTTTTGAATTTGTGGCCTTGAGGTTCACTGCACAATTTACGGGGCCGGGCATAAAAGCACATGCGTGTTAGTCCCAAAATGGACACAGCTGGAGAAAGTGCAGGGACATCCCCTCCTTGAGGAAGGTTACCCTGAATACCAGTGCCCACCGCTCCTCTCTCCAGCTTTGGCTTTGCTCAGAGCCCAAATCGCCAGTGCAGTCCCAGGTGAGCAGAGCCGACGAGGGAAGCCTGTGGCACTTTTTGGGGGGAAGCTGGGGACCTTGGGAGCGAGTGCCCGGCTGGGCCAACTCCCGGCAGCCTGGGCTGATCCCTGGTGCTGTAGAACTCAGCAAACTGATTTGTTTGCTCATGAGGGAGAGGCAAGCAGGTGGGGATGATCTCCACCCAGCTCCACTATTTAATGCACCACCAAGGCTGCTTTCTTCCTCCGGCATTGGTTTTCCTTCTCAATCTGCCTTGTGCTCTTACAACAAGGCTTTGAGCRCTCTCCTCCTCTGGCAGGATCCTTTTTCTAGCTGCTGGCAGCTGTTTGAAGCAGGGCTGGTGGAGCTGGGCTTTGTTTCATGGCTTATTTCACCCAAAGTGAACGCAGCCCTGTTCATGGGAAGGAGGATGGCCCCATCTCACATGCAAGCATCTTCTTTTCACCTTGGCCTTGGCAAGGCCAGTTGTCCCCCATCTGCCAAGGCCAGATGTCCGAGCATGTCCTGCCCAACTGATGATCCTYGTGTACTTGGAGGGCCTGGAGCAGGAAGATTTCCCGGTGGAAGATGCAACAAGAAGAGAAGTTAAAGGAGGGGGAAAACAACTCCTCCTCAGCTTATGGCTGTGCTGGATTCCCCCATCTGCATCTAGAGGGCAGGGCAGGTACATGCTCCAAGCTGGGTTTCTGTGTCATCTGGTCTGTGGCCCCCGCAGAATCTTACCAGCCAAGATTTCTTCTTCTGGAGATGGAGCGAGCGCGTGTGCGAGAGGAAGAGAAAGCTGCGATGCTCCAGTGCAAGCCCGTTCCCATCGCCACAGGCCCGGTTGGCACCCGGGTGGCAATGCTGGAGGTGTTCATGTGGCTTTTTCCAGGAGGCAGKAGACAGCCTGATCCTGCACCACAGGGGCAAAGGGGGTTTTGCTGGGGGTTTAAGGGGGGCAAAAGCAGGTATCCAAAGCCAGTCTGCATGGTGCGAGGTGTCTGGGTGGCAAGTGGGGAGTTCGTTCCTCTGCTTCGTGCAAGGGACCGTCCCTCTGCATTTAATTAGCAGTTTTGCAGGATGGTGGCAAGGCAAAAAGTGGGGCTTGGGCCAGGCAGAGGTCTGTCAAAGGAGACAAGAAGTACTGAAAATCGAGGTGTTTGCTCTTAATATTTATAATCTCAATTATTTACATCCAGATCCAAGACTTCTGACCTCCAGAAGTCCCTCCCAAAGTGAGTTATTCCCTCATTCAGTGATTTTTATTATATTTGTCCCTGCACTTCAGGAAATCAAACAGAAGAACCGCACCAGGAGAAGGCTGGGCCTTATACTTGCTTGTTGCCAGTCATCTGCCATGAGACAAAAATGATTACAGGCTGTCATCGTTCAGCCTGGGTATGCGCTGGCTGTCCTCCAGACGCAGATTTTTTGGCTAGTCTCACAGTTTTGGAGAGCTGGAGAGTATCTAAGCTTTTCTTACAAGGAGCAAGCGTGCCCATTTTACAAATATTCGATAACTAGCATCATTATGTCTCACAATTTTATGGGGAAACGTGTACTTTGCTATGCAACACTTTCTTGCTAAAAGCCCCGGCTCCTGGATTTGCAGGATCCTGTGCAGGTTTGCAACTTTTTTTTTTTTTTTTTTAAAGCACATTTTTGTCCTTTGTGGTTGCAGAGGCGGGGGGGGGCGAGGAGATATATGAGGATGTCTCCAGGCTCAAAACCCAGAGGCAAAGCGAGAGGATGGTTGGCTTTTGTTTGAGGCTCTTGCAAAGGTCCCGGCAGCCGCCCGGCCAYGCCGCGAGCCCAGGGTTTGCCGTGGGACGCCGGCGGTACGTGACGGCGGGGGGAGGCCCCGCGCAAGGGTCACCAGCTGCCGCCGAGGTTTGCAAGGTGGGTGGGAGGMAAGCCGGTACCCCTCAGCCCGAGCAGAGGAGGGTGCAGCCAGCCTCCCCCTGCCCRGAGCCCCACTCTCGGGGGGCCCAGGGCCACGCTTCCTACTGAAACTACATCTCCCAGGCTGCCCGGCACGCTGCCCCAMTGCCGGCTCCCCAGGGAGGGCTGCCTGGGGGAGACGGGGGTCCCCGCCGGCCCTGGCACCCTGCCCTCGCCTACGGTAAAGCACCGCGGCGGGGTGAGGGGGGAAAGCTTTGCTGAAGGGTCCTGCGCGATGCGGGGTGGGAGGGACGGCTGCGGTCAGCCGAGTGGCCTCTGGGAAACTCCGGTGGGAAAGGGGGGTACTGGGAAGGGGTGCTGGGAGAGCCCCCCCGCCGGGCACCCGTGGGAAAGGGGTGGAGGGAAGAGGTCGTGCCTGGGTGCTGGGGTCTCTGGGGAGGTGCACGGGAGGGAGGGGAGGGGGGCTTTGTGCTAGAACTGGGAGCGGGACGGGGAGGGAGGAGCGAGAGGGGGTCTGCGGGATGGTGCGCTGCTGCCTTTTGAGGTGACTGCTTCCTCCTCTGCCCTGGCCGAGTCTGCTGTGGATGTGACTTTTAGTTTTTCAGAGACAGAGGCAAGAAGCCCTGCCCTTATCCCTACCCTTATCTCTACTCSATATCCACGTTTTCCTACCCTTTTCCCCCTTTTCCCTGCCTCTACCTCTTTCTCTGCTCCCTTTTCTCTGCCCCCTTGCCCCTGCCCCAACTGCTGCTGGGGCTCTYGCATCTGGGATTGTTCCTGCCCCAGACTGGGCTTGTTTTGCTTCTGCAACAGTCTGGTGACACAGAGGTGTTTTTAGGACCACTTTACATCCCGGTGCACCTTTCACTGCCRTGGACAGGAAGGGAGGAGGGTTTCCCTGTGGGGTAGCAGCATCCTGCCCCAAACAGTCCTGTCTGAGGAACGGGTGCGTGGAGATGCTCCCCGATGGCTCCTTCCATTTGAACTTTGTGAGCAGACCTAAAAGACCTAAACCTCCCATTTCTCCATATTTCAGATCGTGGCAGGATGGAGCCGGGGGAGAAGCAGCACAAGGATTTCATCGCTGTCACGCTGCTGGGCAAAAGATGCCCCCCAAAGAAGATCGGCTTTACAGGTGAGTGGATGCCTATCTGTGATGACTTGTTGCATGTCAACAAGACGGGGATTTCTCAACCGGCCTTGCTAACTTCACATAAAGGTGATGAAACCCCTGCGGGCACTTACTGCAGTTCAATTTGAGCAGAAACAAGCATGAAGTCAATTAGGAATAGGAGTTGAACTGAGCTGAAATGAGGTCTTGACCTGCAAGCACCCCAACCCATATCTTATTTTAAGTCCTGTGAGCAGTGTCTGGGAAGATGGTAGTTTTGCAAACAAGTGTTTCATCACCCTGCTCATAAACATGGACATTGCAGATGTCTGAGACAGTTATCTGGGGGCAACAAGCCCTCTGTGGGAAACGGGCACTTTGAGTAGTGAATCATTCATCGTTCGTTTAGGATTAGAAGAATTGCACCCTTGGAAGAGCCAGTTCTCATTGCCTGTGAAGGAGGAGGCTTCTGCCCAGTTGGCATCTGGGTTTGCCCTGGATGGAGARCATTTTCCTCTTAACTTACATAAAAGTCAGAGCAGTTTTGACATAGGAGCCTGAATTTTGGCATGAAGGGTGTCACTTAAGACAGCCCAGTTAAAACACTTGGCCTTGGTGTTATAAAAAGCTGGTCGGGAACTTTACTCTGGATGTGACAAAGGACACGTTCACATCTGCAAAGGCCAGAAACAAAATGTTCTGAAGGTGTCTCTGCTTTGGTTGCACTCATTCCACACCACCCCTGACTTTTGGGTATGTGCTAAACTCAGGTCTGGTTCCATAGGGGAAAACTCTTGTCTCAGATACACCCTGAAGTAAGCAGCATGGGGGATGGTGTTGAAAGATGTTCAATGGGGTTGGATGTTGAGTTTTCCTGGCTCCGCCTTCTCCTARTCTAAGCTTATCCACTCCCTTCCCAGGCCTGATTGTGAAGCACCTCCAGAAGACCTTCCAGAGGTCCATCACCTTGCAGCTGTCTTCTCCTGTGGCTCTCTCTCAGTGTTGTGCAGGTGGGTGAGGCTGCTGAGGGTTTTCGCAGCTCACAGCTTTTTGATAAAATGTGGTGTCTGGGGTCACACAGCACTTGCAAAAAGCCAGTGGGCTTGAAATGGATAATTTCTGGAGAACCATTCCCTACRTGGCTAACGGTTTGTAGGGCAGTCACTGACCTTGGGGAGAGAAGAGCTTTGTGCTTTATTGCTCCTTTTTTTTTTTTTTTCCCCTCTATGGCCACTTTTTTTTTACTAACACAATGTTCTTGCTGCTGCTTCATTTTGGCAGAGCCTGAACAGCCTCTCTCRTTTGGAGAGCCTGAAAGACCTTTTGAGAGTGAAGACATGTTGCAACCATATTCATTTGAGCACACAGAGGTCTCAGCSTGTTCTCCAGACACGTTCTGGGTCATGTCTTGGTCTTTAGTGGGGTTTGAGGACATGCAGACACACGGAGGATTGTGATCAGGTGTCAGGTCACTGYGGTAATACTATCCAGGGGCAGGCTCAGTGGGAATGCTGGAGGGATCACCTCAGCTGCTGGAGGCCTGGGCACAGACCACCGTTGGGCAGAGGTGTTGGCTGTTGGCTTTCCAGAGGGCCTACCAATTCATCCTGGAGCCTTGGAGAAAGGGYCCGGCTGTGGCAGTGTCTGAGGTACCTTCTGGTCCAAGTGTCCTGGGTGGAAGTGGGAGAAGCTCCTGCGAGGAGTGAGATCTGCGCCTGGGGCTGAGCTGGGAACCGAGCGATTCTAACCCTGGCTATGAACACAGCCTCTCCATCGCTGGAGGCTGAAGCCCCTGGGTGCTACCGTGGTCAGAAGGGGCTTCATCCAGGGGGGTTTTCTGTTATTTGCCCTCTCCCTGCAGCTGCTCTTCAGCCCTTCGTGTTTGCAGTTTGAAAAGCCGTCCTTCCTCCTGCCTCCAGCTTGCAATGAGTTGCAAACCCCTCCAGCAGCCCACACCTAAGAGTGTCCCTCTGGAGTGGAAGGAATCATTAAAGTGCCTTGTTTCTCTTCAAGGCCAGTGTTTGTCGAAAGTGCCTGCGTGTGAGTACTTGTGCGTGTCCATATGGAGTTGTTCTGTTCCTACAGGCTCTTGTCCAAACTTGGTGATGAGTAAAAGCGAAGTGCACGAAGAGAAGGGTGGGMACGTGGTGTCTGTAGCCACACAGCCCTGCAGGACACAGCGGTCACTCTGCTTAGAGCCATCAGCCGGAGGGAACAACCGCTCCAGCAAGTCGGCACCCCAGGACAGGCAGAGCGGTCTGCAGGTCCAGGTGAGCCTTTATGGCATGTCTGTGCCTGTCCCAGGGGAACAGGATGGATGGGTATTTGGGCTGGTGATGTGCMAGGTCTTCAGGGCCTCTAGTGTCTCCATGGGCTCCCATGGGCAAAGCCAGCTGCCAGCTCATGCCTCCTTGCTCGTCAGCTGGAGAGCTGAGTTTCTGCAGTCTCACCAGTTCTTTCCTCTTTTTTTGCAGATGGAAGAGGCTGAGAGTAGAGGGGCAGCCCACAGCCTGGGGTCCCTGGTGCAGGCATCCCATTCCTGTGCCCTCAGATCCAGTCCCACCTCTGCTCCTTCCCTGCCTTGTCCAGCAGACTCCCCTTCCAAGGCCAAGCTCTCCCATTGCTTCTCAGTCTTCTTGCCACCATCATGGGGCTCCAAGCCTGATTCCAGGCCCCTGCCCCATGCCAGCTSCAAGAAATCCCTCAGAGAGAGCTGGAAGAACCCACATCCTGAGGAGCCCACTGGTCCGAAACTGGGAGAGCCTGCATGTTCCCCCTTCACAGGACCCATCATCGCTCGGATAACCGACTGCATCTACCTGGGGAACCTCAACGCCGCCTACAGTGGGCGGGCTCTGTGCACCAACAGCATTGACAGCATCATTGACATGAGCAGCCTGCCCAGTGACYGCAGCCTGAGCATTATCCCCTGCACGTGCCAACGGGGAGGGTTCAGGCACAGCTGGTCACGCCTCAAGGTCGACATCCAGGCTCCACTCCATGGGGATCGTCACAAAATGGGGCAACCCTGCTTCCGGGACATCAACAAGTGCATCGAAGCCTCGCTGGAGAAAGGGAAGCGTGTCCTCATCCACTGCAAGGATGGTTACTCTCTAGGTCCKACTTGTGTCATTCAGTACCTGATGGTCAAGCACAGCATGAGGCTGCTGGCAGCCTACGAGTTCGTGAGGGCACGGTACCCGCTGAACATCCAGGAGTGTCATCAGGACCTGCTGGTGGGTTTGGAGATGTCCCTGCAGCCTGAGGGCATCAACGTCACGTGCCTGAAGCACTCCCTGTCAAGGAAGATGGCATGGAGCTAAACAGACAGGGTGGCTGTGTTGTTTGGCAATGGCCCTGAAGAGGAAAAGCCAAAAGCCTTAACCCCATCTCATGGGYGAATGAGGTGACTGTAGCTGTGGGRTACGTAGGACAGCACTGGCACAAGATGCAAAGGTGATGGCCTTCCTAGAGGCTGGTGTCRGCAGAAGTAGAGTGTGGGGAGCTCTTTCAGGGATACACTGGAGGGAGAGGGAGKGTTCTGGGCAGGATGGGAGCCATGTGCTTTGCTTTGGTCTGATGTGATTTTGGGAAAGCAAAGGGAAGTCAGACACTGGTTTGCTCAGCAAACCTGGTTTGCTCAGCAAAAGTCCTGCCTGAGCTTTTACCATGAGCTCAACTGCTGCCGAGCAGGCAACTTATTTTTTTTGCTAAGAGTGTCATCCTTGGAAATAAGACATAGTGTCATCTGGTGTCATATCACTCCATAATGCCCGTCCWTTTGATGCTTGTAGGATGTTGAAGAGGACGCAAGGTGTAAGGATGTAGGAGATGGCCGCGAGGGACAGCTTGCRTGGATCCATCAGCCTAGTCCTTCCAACACGTGGTGGTTCCCTGGAGGAGCCTGGCCCACAAGTGCCACACCTGAGTCTCTCTAAAGCACAGGGCAGAACCTCCTGTACATGCCAGGTCTTCCCTCTGTCTGGCCTTGCAGGATGGTGAAAGAGCTCTGGGAACRGTGGGCCATACTCATGGTGCATTCCTCTAGCACGAGTGGAGGGGAACAAGGGAAGGGAAGAAGGTCATCTGCTCCACAGGAAAGGTACCCAAGTGTGAACGGTGGGCCCACTCCCGGCCCCTGTGCAATACCCTTGCTCATACTTCATATTCACAGAACCGAGCACCTCCCTGAAGGACTTGCCTGGAGCTTCCTTATGTCTTCCTTGAGTTTTTCTGCAAGGAACTTGTTCATTCATCACTCAAATACTTACACTACTTCCTTTGGAAACCTCTGTCTTTCTTAATGTTAACCATAGCTGCTATTTTGGAATGTTTTCATTTTTCTGTTCTTCCTGGTCCTCACTGGGTTTCTTTCTCATGACATTCTAGGTCTGGGGCCTCTTTCTTTGTTTGGGAGAGCTGCCCTACAGCCTAACCTCTGTGCAAGGCAGCTCCAGGGAAAGCCTTATGCAGACTCGGAGGCTCGACCTTCTGCTCACCCTATTACCACACCTCACCATCCACTCCTTCCGTATCCTACAAACACATCTGTTTTAGCCAAAATTTTGCTCATGGGACTTCTTTCTTTGAACTTCTTTATTCAACTGTTTCAGGCCAACACTTCCCTATCACAAGGTGATAACCAAAACYTTGAACTCAGAGCAAATCTCTTTCGCTGTGCTGCATGCCTGAACTCCAGGACGTTCAGAAAGCCTTTGTTTCACATGGCTGAAGGAAACTCCTTGGGTGTGGGGAATTTTTGAAKGGATAACTTTCCCAGTTTTGATTCCTCCACCAAGAGCTGAGCTGATCTTTGGAGGATCGGTGGGCCAGCAGTGGCTGGAATGTACGTAGCTGCGTAGGGAGCTAAAGAAAATGGCTGTAGAGACTTTGGAAAGAATAATAAAGAGTTGGTTTAACTCTAGAATCAACCATGGTGTATGGAGTTGGCACCGAGAGGAGAAGTGAAGCAGCTAAGCTGTCCCTGAATGGGTGATTTCTGCTGTTGGCTGTTGAGGGTGGCCGTTGTTTGTCTGCAAGTGTGCTTGCTTTGGTCTCTGTTTTTTCTTTTTCTGAGAAACTGGCTTTAGCTCGGACAAGCAGACGTTCCTCCTGCCAAACCGTCTGTTTCTTGCTGAAATCCAGGTGGGAGATGGGTGCTGGGTGCAGCGATGCCTCTACCAATGAGTATTCCTCAGCGGCTGCAGCGAGGGATGCTCCCGGGAGGCAGAAGCTGCTGGAGTTTAACCTCTGTGTTTACTAGGCCTGCCTGGAGCTGCAGACCCCTGTCTCCATTAGAGCTCACCGCCCTGGGGACGTGGATGTGCAGGAGGTGAGTGAGGAGGAGGGTTGGATTGGGCTGATCCTCATTACAGCTCTTCCCCAGCCCGGCTCCTTCACTAGGTGCTGACCCACAGCCATTGCATGGGAGCTCRAACGAGGGCAAAACCAGTCAAATCCTCTGCTGAACTGCACCTTCGCTGTGCTTTTCCAGGAATCTCATGGTGGATTTGCAAGGGGGTAGCTCAGATCTACAGGCTAGCATACATGGACACTGAGATGCTCGCTACYCAAACTGTCTACCTCTTGACGTTTCAGAGGGACAAATCCGGAGCAGACCCAGCCTTACCCACACTAGGGGTTTCTCCCTCCTCCACCCGCTACGGGGGCAAACGCCTGCAAGACACCAGCCCTGTCTCAAGGACTTGCTCTTCCTTCACYGGCATCTGCAGCATTGCTTGCACGGTGCTAAAGGTGGTGAAACAGGAAGCCTGCAGCAGCRGATTTGCCACTATCTATATAACCTCTGAGAGGTGCCTGGAAAATATTGTCAGGGCCACATCTGAATCAGCCGAAAAAACCCCGGCTGAAAGGGGAGGGAGCGCCTGGGCTAGGAGGGGAGGGCAGGAGCTGTTTGGGTTCCTGTCTCCATGGGATCTCCTACACACAGGCACTACATGTGCTGTGACCGGGGCTGGTGAATATTTCCAGCTACGTTTCCACCTGCTTCTCCCTTGGACCCACGGAGATATGGATCTGGGGCATCCCACAGCAGACATGGAGGGTTACCTTTCTTGCTGGTAGTGTGGGGCTGCTCCCCCCAGCTCTGCTGTCGCTCCCCAGCCCCTGCACCACAATGGGCGTCGGGGCTGTCCGCAGAAGCTCCACAGGTTTGTTTTTTAAAAAACCTTAGTYGTGTTGAAATATTTCACACGGGGAGGAGCTGCAAATGCTTCCCGTGTGGTAAGTGAGGTTAAAAGAGCATGCTAGTGATGGATGGCTCGCTCAGGGATTGCTCTTGCACGTGCTACTGGCAGTGGATTGGGGGGCRCAGGCTTTTTCCCCTCTTAATTCCYGAAGGGCAGAGCTGCTCCCAAGCCCTTGGAGCTGAGCGGAGCCGTGTCCCTGTCCATGGATAAGCCACTTYATGTCTCCAACAGGAAATTCTATTAGAGGCCTTGCAGATGGATGGCTGTGTGCAGGGAGCCCGGKCTCCCCACAACCTTGAAGCCATATCTAGTGTAGCAGGTTGATGAGAGGAAGAGGGGGAGGAAGGTTCCCTCCTCGGCACTCCCGAGGAAGAGCACCTCCCCGGCTCCTCCGGGGTGGCTCTGCTTCCCCACCCCACGGGTAGAAGCTGTCCTCCCCCTCCCCACCCCTCGGTCCCTGTGGCTGCCCTCTTCTCCGGGGCTGCCTGCCTGGCCTGCCCCAGCCAAGGGAGGTGCACAAGGGACTCTTGCACATCATTGGTCTGAGAAGGTCTCCATGCCCTTAAAGAGAAGGTGGATTTTCTGCTGAGCCACCCGAGAAGCCCTTTTATACCTCCTTACTCAGCCAGCTGCCTGCGGCTCGCCAGTCCGTCCTGTCCGGCCAGCAGCACTCTCTGGTTTTCTTCTCCAGACTTGGGTGAGCCGTTTTGCATGTCTCTTACTGACCCAGCTTGCTCTTAGGGGGTGACGGGGGAGCAGATACACTCACCTGAGTTTTAGGGAATAAATGCCAGATGGGGTGACCTGCTGGGAGAAACGGGGGTGCTAATAAAACCTTCTCCATCCTTTGCCTGCGGGAGAAGGTCCGTGCATCATAAAGTCTCCCTCTGTCTTTTCCAGCAACCTTCTTTCTCTTTGGTTTCATGCCTTCCCCTCCCTTGGTTGGTTTTGCTCTCCGGYTTGAGTGGCAAGGACAAGCGGAGCCGCAGGCTCCCTAATGCTGACCTCCCCAGGGCCATAGGACACGGGATCCTTGCCTGCAGTAACTCGGCGATGCTCCCTACTTACGCCCGACCCAGTCTTTGCAGTGCCTTCCTCCCCAAAAAACACCCTCAGACAGGGATGACATCCAAATTTAGTGTCCCCCCTCGAAGAACAGGTGATTTAAAGCCCACGTTGCAGGCAGCGAGCTGCAGTCTGGCGTTGTCCCCTCGCTTCCTCGGCRCTCGCAGCGTTGCTGCCGCCGAAGTGGGTGCGTGCGGGCGCGGGGCAGGGACGCAAGTAAAAATAGCTGGCGTTCCTCGGCCGCCCTGTCCCTCAGCTGTAGCCCAGCCACCTGTGGTGGCTTTTGCTTCGCATCGCCCCGACCTCCCTGAGTCACGGGGGCTGGCACCGGAGAAAGGCTGCCGTCCGAGGAGACAGCTGCAGCTCCTTCTGCAGCTCCCTGACCATTTTTAGAAGCACTTTCCTCCTCCCCCCCCAAATACTGTGATGGGCCTGCACATTTTCCAGGATAAAGTTTCCTTGGCCCTGTAAGCTGTGCGTCCTCCCCTGGGCATGAGCCCCCGTTAACACTTCACCTCCCGACACAGCCCTCCCAGGCTGTGTTTCGGGGGCTTGCCTTCTCTGCAAAGGACTAGCTTAGTTTGGGCTCGGCCAACACTCCTGCATCCTTCCATTAGAAGATACAAGCAGGAGATTGCGCTCTGCTAGAAAAGTAAAATTCTATTTACGGGGAAATAATTTAGAGCAAAACAAGGGTACTCTTCCATCTCTTCCCTAATAAGCTGCATTGTACCTGTAAAATTTCCACTTAAAGGAAAGGCAGGGAATTGCCTGGGGAAACTCTTTGTGTCTTCACCAATTCAACAACAACTTTCAGTCCCGTTCTATGTCATCTGTGCTGAGGCCGATGCAACAGGGTCCCCTGCCCCACGCAATGGATGCATATACTGGCAGCATCCTCCTCCGAAGTCCTTCCTTGTCACCTGGGGTCGCTGCCTGGCTCCGTTCCCAGGCTTTGGGATATTTCTGGTTCATGAAGTGGGGCACGACTGCGTGGCAAAGTGAAGCAGTAAACTGAAAATAGCTTTTTCCTCTTCTTCCTTCATTGCATAAAATGGTTTCCTGGGGGTGAAACAAGAAACATGCCTGCAGGAATTACTGTCACAAATCTCTCTTTGTGACCAGACCAAATGGTGCTGGGCCAGAAGTTCCCTGATGCTGAGGTTTGTGTGGCAGTGAGTAGGCATGTGTTTGGCTCGTCCACAAACTGCAGTCTAGTTCCCCATATGATGAAAATTTGGAGAAGTTGGGAAATAAGAGCAAACCTGTTCCTCTTTTTTTTTTCTAGAGGAATCTTGATTTGTTTTTAAACCCAAGAAAGTCACCACCAGCACGAACAATTGTGAACTTTTTTTTTCCTTGGTTTTCATTGCAGGCTCACAACCATCTAAAGCAAGATGTCTGAGTAAGTTCCCATTTTCTGTCTCTAATACATTGTTGGCATTTAAAAGCTTTTGTTCAACAGCCAACTTTTCACGCTTATTAAGATTCCTCTGCTTGTTTCTGATTAGGATGCTAACTGCCTTTTTCTCCCTTTTCTCTTCCTTCCCTTCCTTGTCCATCTGCTTATCCTGAACAGTGAAGAGGTAAGTGTGTCTTGCTGGGGTTTTTCCTTTAGCAATGCTCATGGCATCAATCCTGGCTTCACCGTTCCTCCTTAGGAAAAGCAGCTGCTGGGTCGGGGCGAGGGGTGGGAAGAATGGTTCACGGCAAGGCTTTCTTGCTGACTCCTGGTAAAGATGGGAAGTAGAAGAAAAATCCCTTTTGAAGGTCTTTTCTGCCTCCTGGCTTGGAGTTAGATGCTTTTTTTCCCCCTCCTTTCCTTATTCCCCAGCCGGCCACGAGATGGTGCTGGGAAGGCGGTGGTCCAGAGCCACCTCTCCTCCATCACCCATCCATCACCCAGCCCTTGTTCGAGCATCCTCTCGCCCTTCCCCACACCTAGCCCCTCATTTTCCGCCAGCCGAGCACTGCCAAATCGCTTCTCAAAGGAGATCTGGTGAGCCATGGATCCAGGGCAGCGTGAGCAGGGTGGAGGTTGCGTCCTCCATCCTCCATAGCAAGTTCTCCCTGGCCTCTGGCAGAACTGGACTGGGGCTGGGCTTGAAGCCTGGGGGGTGGCTGGGGAAACACAAGGGAAGGTGTGGGAGAGTAGTGCATGACTTTTTGTCACTCCATATCTCCGCTTAGCAAGTTGCTCCATCCTTCATCTCTGCTTGGCACCTCCCCCTGTGTCTAAAACACCAAAGCTCAAGCTTGTCCACACCAAGAGAAAAGAGGATTTCAGGGACACATAGAAACTCCACAATATGGTGCTGATGTCCAACAGGTGCCTTGATTCCCCACCAAATGCAGTTCCCCCAGGGAAGGCTGGGAGGGCACTCTTTGCTAAGGTACCAGTTTTCAGATGGAGAATAAGCCCTGAGCTAACAGTGCTCAAGGGATCTGCTCTCTTATGGCCCATGGCCAGATTCATATGAGCAAAATCCTGCCGGTTAATGGTGCGCTGCATCTCTGAGCTGGATGCCTTTCCTCTGCAGAGCCCTTCAGCCCTGTCAGGAGGGCTTTAGCACCATTTGCATATGCAAAACAAGTCAGATTTTGTTACATTTCGCTCTGCAGATCCTTATCCACTTCCTCCTCTATGCAGCTACGCACCCAAACGMTGCTTTCTTACTCCCCCACCACAGCATATCAGATGTCAGGGTGCACTTCCCCTGCCCCAAACACACTYGGTCTTCTGGGCAAAATGCTGAGGAAACAGCTGCAATGCAGTGGCACATCAAGGTTGTGGCTTCTTTTATAAATAGGAGACCTGTTGCTGCTGTTCCAGCACATCACGGGTACGGAAGGGCAGGCTTGGTCTTCCAGGCTCACCTGGCATCCCAGGGAAGAGGGAGCTAGTTTGCRTCTTGCAGCCACAGCCTCGTGGTCCCCGTCCTCTCCCAGCCAGAGCAGCCTCCAGGCCCGCAGACCCCATGGTTGTGTCTGCCCTCCAGCTGTGATGAACCCTCCATGCCCTGGACCTRCCTCCCCAGTGCCATAACGCAGCACGTTGAAATACCCGTAACTGCCAGGCYGGGGAAGAGTTGCAAAAGGGGTTGCTGTTTCTGACAGCGTCACCTGCGCTGGGTCTTTCAGCTCCAGAAGTTATGCAGCCTTCATGTTTTCACCTGCCTGGCCATCCTCACCGTGTGTGCCGGGGACCGCTCAGGAAGACATCCCACAGCTACCGAGTGCCCAGGGGCATCAGGGCGGTTGAGTGCAAAGCAAAACACATGTCTGAGTGAAGAGGACRTTAGAGAAAAAGCTAAAAGTCCCAAGAAGCCGAGTTTGAAATTATATTTTATATGCACATCTTCAAGTTTGTCACCCTCATTATCTTTTCCTGAGGCACTTCGTAGGTTTTAGCTGCCTGAGGTTGGCAAAGCTGGGTTCAGCAGGGAGCTGCTTCTTTGAGTGCCGCTGGTTTGGGGACCAACTGTGTGTCAAGCCGTACTTCCTGGCTGGAGCCAACTCCCTGGCATGGCTGCAGGTCCTCGGCAGACTGTGGGGTTGTGTGGGGAAGGGGAATGGAAAGGGGAATGGGCACCCAATAACCTGCTTTTTTTCTCATTCCTCCCACTTGCAGAAAAAAAGGAGGGCAGCCACTGCCCGTCGGCAGCACCTGAAGGTACGTGGCACTGCTGGGGATGGGCGAGGTGTGTCCCGACCATCCCATCTCCCATCCTGAGCCAGCCGGCTCTTGGCACTCTCCCTCCTGGAAGAGGCCATGATGTACAACCAGGGGGCCCCCCACACCCTTCCCCACTCCTTACTGGGTCCCTACCAGTATCCCTTGCTTGCAGACGCTGGTATTGATGGTGAGCTCCTCAAGCTGCCTCTCCATCARGGCTCTCCCTCCCTTGCCAACCCCCCTGCCCTCTTCCCTCACCTCTGCTCTGTGCTGACCATCCTCCTGCTGCCTTCCAGAGTGCTATGCTCCAGCTTGCTGTCACCGAAATAGAAAAAGAAGCAGCTGCTAAAGAAGTGGAAAAGCAAAACTACCTGGCAGAGCATTGCCCTCCCCTGTCGCTCCCAGGATCCATGCAGGAACTTCAGGTAAAAGCTTCTTTAACCCTTTCACTGTGCTGGAGCAGAAAGGATTTGGCTCCATCACTCAGCCTGGTGGATCTAGATTGTCCTTCCTGTCTTGACCCCCTTCTCACCTGTGGGTTCCCTGGAGGTGGCTGGATGTGGAATTGGCTTGAGAGACAGCTGAGGTCTCTCAGCCAAAAAAAAAGGGGTCTGGCTGGCAGGAAAGGTGTGTTTCTAATGATATGTTGAGGCAGTATTTGCATGAAGCCAGTAGCATGGAGACCAGGAGCTGGCCTGTGAGCCACCCTTTRCCATCTGGTCTTGACCCAGTCTGCTCTTCTGGACGGAGGTCTTTCAGAGCCAGAGCGGTCAGGAGAGAGGAATCACGTGTGTGGGTCCTAGCAGTCAACAYCCCTCTCTGCTTTTCCTCCCAGGAACTCTGCAAAAAGCTTCATGCCAAGATAGAGTCAGTGGATGAGGACAGGTATGACACAGAGGTGAAGCTACAGAAGACTAACAAGGAGGTGAGTTTCCACCGGAGCCATCCCTCAGGGGAGTCTCCAGCCCATTCTTCGTGCCTCCCCGTGCTGCTTGGGTCTGTCTCACAAAACCCACGCCCCACTCTCTTTCTGCCTTCCCTATTTTGTCCCCCGCAGCTGGAAGACTTGAGCCAGAAGCTCTTTGACCTGCGGGGCAAGTTCAAGAGGCCACCCCTGCGCAGGGTGCGCATGTCCGCTGATGCGATGCTGCGGGCTCTGCTGGGCTCCAAGCACAAGGTCTGCATGGACCTCCGAGCCAACCTGAAGCAAGTCAAGAAGGAGGACACCGAGAAGGTACTCCTTCCCTCTCCCCTGTGCCCATACAGGAGTTGGCCCCTGTTTTTCGGGGCTCATGCCTCCCTTTGTGATAGACAGGGTTGAGGGTGAGCCTTTTCTCCATAATGTTCTTCCTGCTCAATATATCCTCCTCTGGCACCCATGATGTTGAAAAATGAGGGTACAGCCCAAAAAGATGTACAGCATGGGTGGAATTGGGTTCCTCTAGCTGACACGGGGTTTTCCATGGGTGGACGGGTGAAGGGCCTCCCCTGGGTGGGTCTTACCCCGGGGGGCACCACTCGCACCCACACGCCCATCCCTCCCCCAGGAGAAGGACCTCCGTGATGTTGGTGACTGGAGGAAGAACATCGAGGAGAAGTCTGGCATGGAGGGCAGGAAGAAGATGTTCGAGGCTGGCGAGTCCTAAGCACCTGCCTCTCCACACCCGTCCTCCACTCCCTCCTGTCCCCGCCATCCCCCCGGGCTCAAGGGCACCGACTGGGTGCCGTTTCTCTCTGGTTTTGCGAAAAGCTGCATCCTGGCAGCAGCGGTGTAAATAAAGCTTTGGCGGGAGAGGCGGGTGTCGCCTGCCTGGGGGGCCAGACCCCGACCCATGCCATGGTGCCAGCAGGGTTTGCCCCCACTGTGGAGGTCCTGGTGGGGACAGGGAGGCTTTGGTGGGGGCCATGCTGCGGGGATGGGGATGGGGCACCTCTCTGCTGTTGGTCCCCCCCTGAAGCTGGGGATGCTCATCCCCCTCGTTGCGGGGAGGAAAGGGTGAGGCCGTGCCACCACGCTCTGCTGGCATCCTCCCACCAGGCTGTACCACCGGCCATGTCCTTCACTGGTGGCAAAGAGACAAAGAGAGAGAGAGTCCAAGCCCCAGGAGGTGTTGCAGAACCTCCACCCACGGTGGCAACAGCGGGAAGCCGTGGGCCAGGAGCAGAGCTGGGAAGGGAGGTGAGGGGTGACGGCTGCAGGGCAGAAGCAGACCCTTTGGCTCCAGCGGGCTTTGAGAGATGCGAAGTCAGAACAACCTCGGCAGCTCCTGTGGCAGCACCCTGGTACCCGGCGCACTGTAGGGTGCTGCGGTTTAGAGATGCTGGCGGTCCCCAAAGCAGCACGGGCAGCTGGGGGAGCGGCAGGTCACCCCTCTGCCTGCCGTGCTGGGGATGTCCGTGCCCCCCGCTTTCCCTTTGGGTTAGCCCAGCACTTCCCGATTTCGAGCTGCTGGCAGAGGCAAAACCTTAAAATAGTCCCAAWGGTTTTAAAGAAACAAAACAAAAAAAMCCCTGAATTTGCCTTCCCTCTGCGCCTCTCCCATCCCCCCAAACCCTCAGCCCACGAAGTTTCCGGCACAGCTCACTTCTGCTGAGCATAGGAAAAGCGAAACGGCGGCGGCACCCTTGCACCGGAGCTGTCCCTGGGGCTGCCGTGCCGGCCAGGAGAGAAGATGTCAGACTCGGAGGGGTGCCAGGAGGGTGCAGAAGGTGTCAGCCGAGTGGGAGATGAATCCCTCGGGGAGAGCGAGAGGTGAGGCCTGGGGACTGGGGTACCCCAACGCCACGGCTGCCTTCCAGTCCCAGGAAGCTGGGAGGCTGGGAAGCTGGGATGGGTGATGGTGGGAAAGGAGGATGCGTGGCCAAAATGATGATGACCCATGAGGCTGAAACAGGTCAGATGCTCTGGCAGGCTTTTGACAAGCTCCTCCAGCTAGGGAGAGACTTAGACTTCCTAAAGGTCTCATCTCCTTTGAACTTCAAAGCCTTTGGAAGGGGGTTTGATCAAGTGGGGAATGACAGCTCCAGCAGCAGGCAAGCTCAGCAAGGGGYCTGGAAACCTGGACCTGCTCCGCAGTTGAAATCAGCCCCATCTTTAAGACCAGTGGGTGGAGATCAGCTGCCTCCTCCTTGCAGCAATCGCTGGGCACATCTGATTTCTTGCTGCGTCCCCTATGCCCCTAACCCAATTAACCTGGTAATGTTTCAAGCTAGTTGCTGTAAGGTTATACATCTCCCTGTGCCTCCCCTCTGCTTTGTTGTTTTATCAGCAGAGATTGTAAAATCTGGGGTCTGTTTGCTCCAACTCGGACAGCTTTCCATGAGGGTTAAAAGGAGACAGACCAGTAGCAGAGACCACATCTGTCTGTGGTGGAGGCAGAGATAAGCTCGGCCAAGGTGTATCACCCAGAAGTACTCAGATTTGGACTGGATTCAGGCTGAGCATCCAGGGAGCTTGGGGGGTTGCCCGATTTTTCGCCTCCATCTTCAAAGCTTGCATTAGCATTTTTCCCCCAGGCTTCTGAAAGCCAGCGCAGTTAACGCTGATAGGAAGAAAAAACCCCTTGAGTGACAATGAGAGGAGAAAGGTGTGTCATGCCTATCACTAATGGTTGCAGTAAGTGTTTTGGCTGACACCTGACAGCAATTAGCCTTGGCTGAAGACTTGACTGGAAGCTTCAAAAGGCACTGGAAGGCTCCGTGCATGACTCTGTGCTGAAACAAAGGGGAAGCCTTGGCTGCTGGGRGAGTGCAGGGGTTTCTCAGCGTGGTCTGTGGGATTCCCAGCATCGCTCCAGCCTGGCCGTGCCTCCGCCGCAGGCTCAGCTCACCTTGCAGGAGCAAGGAGCAGATGCTGGGGGYGGCCCAAGGCAATTGAGCCTTCCCGCTCCCCTCTTGCTGCGGCGGGCACAGGTACGGCGGGGCGGCCAGGGCGAGGTGGCGGGGGCTGCTGGTGAGGCAGGGTCAGCTTGTTCCCTTCTCTGCTTCCCGCTGGAGTTTCAGCTTAACAAGAGGCTGTCTGGAGGGGTGTGTTCTCTACCACTCCAACCACTAYAGCCTTTAGAAACTTGTTTAAAAAGCATGTATATGAACACTGATGGCAGGGTGGCACAACCCTTCCTCCCTAGCTGCATTTTAGAATTTTAATGAAATATGAAACTTGATGGAAAAGAAATAGCGAGCAAAAGTAACTTCCTTTTTGTTTTTAAAATATGGAGAATTACTTTCCCTCCCAACTTGTGTAATAGTTTCATGTGCAGCTCTAAACTTCTCCTGCTTTTACCTGCGCTATTGAAACACTTGCTAGGCTCTGGTGGTTTCCACTCCCAAAATGGAGGAAGGAAGTGTTTGCTTGCTGTTTGGGCTGCCTTTTCTCACCCTGTGGCTAGCTCTCTGATCTCCTCTCCTTGAGGACAAAGCTCTTTTCAAGCTGACCTGTGTATGGATGGAGTCAGGACAGTGCTCCCAAGACAGCTTAGGGTGCGCTGGAGATGTGAGCAGTGAGTCTGGTGATGGAGCTGCCAGGAAAGTAAATCCCGAGGCTCCCTGGTGTAAAAGCACAGTGAGGAGATACGGAGAGAAAAAAGGTGCTGGGTTTGTTCAAACAAYGAACCTTATCTATTTAACTGTGCCCAGTGTATACAGAAGAGGAGCTTGCATGAGAAAATGTCCTAGAAATCCTGATTTGGACATAGCTTACTCTGTTTCCCCATACAAATGGGGACATGCTGGCAAAGTCCTGCTGACACCAGTGTAACACCACCTAAACCAAACYGGTGTTATGCTCTCTTCCATCAACTGGAATTGCTATATAGGAAACCACTGTGGTGTAAGACTGATGTGAAGCCTTCCCAAAAGAAGTGAAAAGCTGGGGTGGGCTCTGGGGAGGTGGCTGCTTGGGTTGTCCTGCCCTGATGGGACAACACGGTGCAGGATGAAGGAGCCAATCCTCCTGCCTTGATGCTGGGAGCCCGAGGTGTGGGGGAAGCCTGCGTTACACCAGGGCTAGATAACCCAATATGTATTGGGTCTCTTATTCAGAGCACTCCCCACAGAGCTCTAGAGGCTTCAGGCAGCCCCTGACCTTAGTTGCTACACCCATGGCTGTGCACACCCCAACGGCTTGGGCTGTGCTCTGCAGGATATTTGCACCTGAGCAGGGCTCACGAGGCAGGTTTCTCTCGCCTATGGGGTCTGAGASGAGAGATCCATTTCTCCCAAATTCCCTCATCTTCCTTCTGGGGCTTCCCACCCCCTGAGCTGCAGGGAGCCCTTGGCAGCCCATGTATGGTCACTGCCTGGGGACAGGCTCTGCTGCGCTAGCAAGCCCCAGGCTTTTCTTTGCCATGGCTATCCCCAGCTGTCTTAAATTCTCCAGATCCTTAGAGGAGTCTCAAGGGCCCTTRCTAGGATGACTGCTGTTGCTAAGTATACCCTTGGTTGGAAGGAGGTTGTCTGGGAAAACTGATAYGTGGAGAGTCTTTGGACCCCTTGGCACACCGGATTCCTTGGGGGAGGGATGGAGGGATGGCTGATCCCTGCTCAAGAGTAACTGGTCACAGTTTGACCCAGCTGGGCTCATTAAATTGGAAAAATAACAGGGAAATGAACAGGGGAGGGCCAGATGGATAATTTAATGAAGCTGGGCAATACTTTAGCATTTCCAAATTGGATATAGGTGCCCTGGCAGTGGCATTAGGGATAAGGAACTGTCTCTAATTATAGGGAGGTATCAGGTGCCTTCACTGCCCCTTTCTCCTTGCAAAAAAAAAAAAAGGCCGCTTGCCTTGCCTGGCCTCTGAGCTTATTTTGCAATGTAAAGCTATGGGTTTGGAGGCATGCGTTAAAGTAGGGGATTGCCCAACAGCCTTTATTTGAATTTTACTTTTTTGAAACCACAGAAGACTCTCTGCTGGCTGGAGGGCTGGCTGTTTTAAAACTCTTGGGGTGAAGTCTGGCTCTGAAGCCTGTGGGGATCCCTTTCCCTCTGGATTTTGGAGAGACCTGGCTGTGAGAAAGGCTGGGCTGGCTGGCTGTCCCAGGGATCGTCCTGGGGGCTGCTAAGAGGAGGCTTTGCCAGACAGGCATTGCTGGGGTGGGGTGAAAAAGCACTTCTGCTGGTTGAGGTGGTGCTGGGGCTCCTGCTTCTCTAGAGGAAGGGGGGCAGAGGTACAGCCCAGCCTGCACCCCTGGGGCACCCAACCCCTCTGGCTGTGGGGGGCTCAGGCATTCCCTGGCTGCACCCCACGAGGGGGCGAGCTCTGCTCGGCCTGATTTGTCTGACAGCACCGATAAATCTGCAGCRATGAGGAAAGCGGAGATGTCCAGGCAGAGTTTTGGGGCATGGCAGGGCTTTACCGCTTGCATGGAGCAGGCGGGCATCCCCCAGGGTGGAAATCTCCCCAGGGGAGAGCTACTGTCAGGGGATACGATGGCACTTTGGGACAGGATGGTGTCCTGGCTTTGGGATGGAGAGTGGGGACAGCTCAGGGTCTGTTTGCAGCTGTGCTGCCCATGGGGATTAAGCCACATGGGCTTCCCCAGGTTTGCTGCAGCTGAAACAGGACGAGTGCTGCTCCACGGGCACGGCCGAGTTAAGCCTAGAGATGTACAAGGTGTGTGGAGGGATAGTTTGGGAAKGAGGGGGGAAAGAGGGAGTTTTTTCCACCGCTCTGGTCTGGGCATCCTCCCTGGACATGTGGGTTTTGTACGGTGTGCTGCTTCAGRGGGTTTCAGGCCAAAATCTGAAAGCCCTTTTTCTAGCAGTAACTGGAAGGGTAGAAGGTATCACGGCTGGCTCCATGGCAGTGAAGTGGTTAATCTCGGCGTGCCCTGGGGATCCTAGGCCCCTCTGCTCTGACCCCCACTGACCCCGCTAACCCAGCCCTGGCCGATGCTCTGCCTGCATCCCCCCTTCGCATCCCTCAYCCCCGTGACCCCCGTGCCCGGCTGCAGGGTCTGCGCAGCGGCTGAGCGGGCTCCTTGCTGCCTCGGTGCTCTCCCCAGAGCTGGGCTTGCTCCCAGCTAGGCGCTCATCCAGCCTGGCTGCTGCCTCTGTTGGGACACTGACCTGTGTCTGGGCAGACCGCCTGGCCGGGAGGTGCTCCGAGGCCTCGTCGGTGCCGCGTTTTCATCGGGAACAGCTTTTTCTTTGGGGGGGGGTGGGAGTCCTGGCCAGAAGAAAGTTGTTGCCCAGGCTCCAGGGSGGATTGGTGGCTGCCAGGCTTCTGGGATATAATCCGGCTCTGACTGACAGTGCAAACCTGCTGTGGTCCTCAGGGTCTCAGAGGAAATGCCGCCAGGATTTGCTGCTGTCACTTCATCCTCCACATGCAGCCCTCCCGTTACAGTCCCGCCAGGAGAACCTGCCTGGGAAGGACGCTGCCCGCTCGCCCGGCGCAGGCGAGGGAGGGCCCTGCTCTGCCCAAGGCAACACCCAGCTTGCGCAGGAGCTTTGACCTCCTGAAGCTGCAGTTCCTGTCCCCTCAATATGAGTCCAACAAGCTCCTCATCAGGCTGAGTCTTTGGGCTGACTGAGGAGGTGCTTTGGCATCCTTTGAGGCCAAATGCACGAGGAATGGGTTCTCATGGGGTGGCTCTGTTCTCTCAAGCCCTTCATAAGGAGAAACCTTGACGATGTACATCAACGAAAGGAAGACACGGGAGTGTATTTGTATGATAGGGACTCAGGGGCCTCTTCACCCAGGTTGTGGTCTGGRTCATGGTCATCTGGTATATGGGTCAAAAATATGTCCTAGGAGGTACTGTACATGCTGGGAAGGCAGCTGTCCTGCATGGCATGACTGCAGTATGATCAGTACCAGAGCAGCACCTACAGTGCCCAACCAAGGTCAGGGTGTCACCGTGTGTCCTGGTTCCGGCTGGGACAGAGTTAACTCCCTTCCCTGTAGCTGGAGGGGGTGCTGTGTTTGGGTTTGGTAATGAAAGGAATGTTGATGGCCCGTTGATGCTTTGGGTGTTGCTGGGTGGTGCTTGCACCGACAGCCTCCCCTGCCCTTCGAGGTGCAGGGGGAGCTGGGGGGGGAGCATAGCCGGGGTGGTTGACCCAGCTGGCCAATGGGGTATTCTATACCATGGGACATCGTGCCCAGCTTAAAAACCGGGGGCGGTTCCTTCGGGGGGGGCGCGTGGTTCGGGTGCTTCATCTGGAACACATGGGGGTGAGCAGTTGCATTGTGTATCGCCTGTTTTGTATATTCTGTTATTGTTGTTATTATTGTTATTATCACTGTTCTACTTTGTTTTATTTCCATTATTAAACTGTTTTTATCTCAACCCGCGGGTTTTCCTCCGTGTGCCCTCCCGATCCTCTCCCCCATCCTACCGGAGTGGGGGGGGTGAGCGAGCGGCTGCGTGGTGTTTAGTTGCTGGCTGGGGTTAAACCACGACACCGTGGTGGGTGCTCTGTGGCTATCCCAATGGYCTACTGCCTCCGGGCAAAGAGGACAGGTTATCCCTACTGCAAGGCTGAAGCTGAGATGTTTATGAAGGGGAAGACGTGCCCTAACCATAGGACTCGCCCACTGTGGATTGGGTACCCAGAAGAGGTGGTTTCCTATTGGACCCCTGTGACATCTGCCAGGCCTTGGCAGGTGTCTTAGGTAACCCAAGGCATCCTCAGAGGMACTTGACACATATGTTTAGGCACCTGAATTGGTCCCTGTTTTCCCAATGTCACCTAGGAAGCACAGGCCACTGCTGAGATTTGAGTCGAGCTCTCCTGAGGCTTGGCCAGGTATCTCGCAGTCCTCAGCCTGCCCGGGTGCTCCATAGCAGCTCAGTCACGAATGGGTTAACCAGCCCCGCTTGGAGCCCATGTGTATTTTCCTTGCCAGTGTATCCGTCCTAACACACACCAGATGTGTGAGGCAGCCGCTGGAGTGTCTTAATCCCAGGTTTCGGCACTCGGAGTTGTCTTTCTCACGGGCAGGTCTGCAGCGGCTTTCTGGGGACTCCACTGCTGCTCGTGCAATGCCTGAGCAGGGAGGCTGGCAGTCCCCATCCTCTGCAGGAGAATTTGCAGCAAGGCAGGATGAAATATCTTCTGTTATTTGCTGCTTTAAACAMGTCATTCCTGGGATGGGCTGCTGGGACTGGCAGCAGAGCTGATGCTGATAGCTCCATCTTGAGTCGTACGGGGTGAGTGTTAAACCCAGGAGCTACTTGGGTTCACTCTATCTCAAAGGAGCGGTGGTGGTTCATACCAGCCTGGTGTGTCTGATAACTGTCCAGGGAATACATGGGTAAAGAGGAAAATACATGAGCAAACCCAGCTGGATTTATTAATGAATGGAAATGGCAGTCAGTGGGCTTCTATTATTAGCTTGATTGGTGACTTGCACCCAGTGGTCTAAAAACTTGRAGCCAGCTGGGAGCAACTGTTTGGGCTGAGATGTGCAAGACTCGGTTTATTTGGAGCTCAGTTTATTTGGATTTCTCTTGCCATTGCGCAGACGTGTAGGCCCAAATGCTTTTGCTAGTGTACATCAGCACCATCCCGTTCTCTGCCATAAAGCTGTGCCAGTTTGCATCAGCTGGAGGTCTTTGGTTCTTTCGCTTACATGCTCATTTTGATAATACATCCTTTGCTACGGATTAATTCTGCATTACCAAAAAGCCTCTCTCCCAGCTCTAGGTATCTGTTGCTTGCTGCAGCTAAATAGACAGTATGTGCAATGCTTTTTATCAAGCCCTTGCCAGACAGCTTGGAAAATATGATCTCTTCTTCTGTGCTTGTGTATGCATGTGCTTTTCTGCTGCAAAAGCAGTTTCCTTTCCAGTGAAAGCTTGCTCTGGAGCCATTAGCATCGACAAACCCTGAACTATTGACAGACCCCAAAAAATCACGACTGCCAGCTGTTTGGGAGGGGCAAAGTTCTCCCTCAATAAAATTGATGGCAATAATTATTTCCTCTTAAAATAAGCCCCTCCTTGCAGTTGTCACTTAGCTTCAAGTAACAGGAGCTGACAGCAGTGTGTCTGAGCTGCGCTGTCCTCAAGGGCAGACTAATGTGATATACAGGCTGTGCACTCCTGCTCTGGTGGGGCTTCTCCTTCCTTGGGGTGGCATTTGTCACTTCTGCTGCTTCTCCACTCAGTTGCCATCTTCCTGCACACAGCCTTGGCCACCCGTCATGCAGAAAGGCTCTTTTAACTTTTCGTTGGGCCTCACTTTGGAGCATTAATGACTATCCTCCCCCTTGACGGAGGCACGTGTTGGTCTTCAGCCTTTTTTGGATACCTGACGATACTTCTGCCTGCCCTTTCATAACAGCTTCCATCTTTTGCCCAGCTCGGTGAGGGTGGATATTGGCAAGCTGAGATTAGATGCCCTTCCCCAGGACAAGGTGCAGCTTGAAGTGGGGGTATAGCTTGGAAGCAGGAATTCTCAGATGATGCTTGGGGGTTCCTTCTTATCCGTTAGTCTGCCCTGACCCCAGCTGAAGTAACTAGCCCAGCAGTGTGAGGCAGGGATTAATGGTTGCTAAAACTGCTTGTGTTGCACAATGCGGTGCTACATCAGAGCCTGGAGCCAGCTGCAGATGAGCTAATAAGTTTATATCAGGCAGAAGCTGTATTTCACTTCTTGAAAGCTGTGCTGTGCTGGTCAGCTGAGCAGCATGGCTTGGGCACAGGGCTGTACTCACACAGCAGCACTATCCTACAAGCCTATCAATAAAGTGTATRGCTTGGCTTTGGGTGATGCTTAAACACATCACACAGATGCCACTTGGTGAAAGAAGGTGGTGCCCCTATTACAGGTTGCGCCTCTCTTATGCTAAACATTGGAGTTGTCTGAAGGTGTCTTCAGCTGCCCAGTGTCCATCTCATCCACCTAGCCAAAGCAAAGGCCACTTCAGTTATTTTAAATGGACATTCAAAGTTCAAATTCATTCAGCAGCTTTCAAAACCTCGGTGAGCAAAAGCTAGTGACAAGGCAATGTGATGCTGTAAGAAGGCCTTTTTTAGACATTTCCCACAGTATCTGCCGGTGGGGGGAAAACCTCTTGGCAGCAGTTGCCTATGGCTTATTCATCCCGGCTGGAGTCCTTTGTCCTGCTTCTCAGCCCTGCAGTGGAGAGGCATCCCAAAGAGATGGAGCTGGTCTCCTCGGGGCCAATAGTTCTCCTCTTGTCCTGTAATGACCCTCCTGCGTGGGCTGGGAGWGTCTTATCTGCAGCCATTGTTTTGTCTTCCTGTCTCTTTCCCAATGGCTTTGTTGATTTAACCTAATATATAGATATGGCGCATGCTGGCTCGAAGTGCTCGACCAGCTGCACTCCTCCAGGGCTTGGCTGAGTCACTTGGCCTTGGCCCTGGTCTGTAAAACACGTATGGTAGCTCACCGCAGTGGCTCAGGTGGTATCTCTCCCTGTTTGCACAKCACCCAGCGCAACAGTGGCTCTGATCTCTTTAACCATGCTGGGCTGCCCGGTTAATRCTTACACCATCTCTCTTTGCTCCCCTCCTCCTCATTTTCTGAACCCAGCTTTCAGATGTTCCTTTTGGTTCCYTCTCCCTCAGTCCCCTCATACTTTGTCCTTGTTTGTATCACCCCTGGAGCAAAAGCATCTTCTCTTACAAGGCTTGTAAGCTTACGTCTCCCCTCTCACTGGGAGATGAAGCAAACTCTTGGGATTTTACGTTTATGGATGTACCCGTGCAGTGCCCCACAGGGAGGATCCTTCCTCCATTCTGCGTGACAGTGACTGCGTAGCAGTGGGGTACAGGAAGAGGGATGTTTCTTCTAGACCCAGCTTCGTCTCCCTCTCATTTCTGCCTCTTTGGATGTCATAGGAAGAGTCATCATTGATCCCAAGCCAAGTACTTCAGACTTCATAGAATCATAGAATAGTTTGGATTGGAAGGGACCTTTAAAGGTCAYCTARTCCAACYCCCTGCYRTGGGCAGGGACATCTTCACCTAGATCAGGTTGCTCAGAGCCCCGTCCAGCCTGACCTTGAATGTTTCCAGGGATGGGGCATCTACCACCTCTCTGGGCAACCTGTTCCAGTGTTTCACCACCCTCATTGTAAAACATTTCTTTCTTATATCTAGTCGAAATCTACCCCCTTTTAGTTTAAAACCATTCTGCCTTGTCCTGTCACAACAGGCCCTGCTGAAAAGTCTGTCCCCATCTTTCTTATAAGCCCCCTTTAAATACTGAAAATCTGCAGTAAGGTCTCCCTGGAGCCTTCTCTTCTCCAGGCTGAACAACCCCAACTCTCTCAGCCTTTCTTCMTAGSAGAGGCGTTCCATCCCYCTGATCATTTTYGTGGCCCTCCTCTGGACCCGCTCCAACAGGTCCATGTCTTTCCTGTGYTGAGGRCYCCAGAGCTGGAYGCAGCACTGCAGGGGGGGTCTCACCAGAGCAGAGCAGAGGGGCAGAATCMCCTCCCTCGACCTGCTGGCCACGCTGCTTTTGACACAGCCCAGGATACGGTTGGCCTTCGGGGCTGCGAGCGCACATTGTCGGCTCATGTCCAGCTTTTCGTCCACCAGCACCCCTAAGTCCTTCTTGGCAGGGCTGCTCTCAGCCGACTTAGTATGACATGGTGTTTGTTGACTCTTTGGACCCAGCCCACAATTATACATGTTCTTCATGGTGCTCCTTTGAGCGCGTGGGCCAGGGAAAAGCTCTGAGCCAAGACAGCTCCCGCCTACACCACCCCCCCGAGCACCCATTGGGGTCCTGCGTTGGCTTGGGAAGGTCCCCTCCTGACTCATGGCCRGGGCAGAGGAAGGCTTGCCAGGGAGCATCGTTGAGACTGGACTCCTTCCCCTACACCCTGAGCTAATCGCACAGCCGAGATGCCCTGCCCTCCTGACAGCACACTTCTGGAGCTTGTAACAAGCTGTTCTGGTGTGAAGGAGACAACATGCTGCTTTTGGCTGCYACACACCCTGTTTCCTTGGGATTATCTCTGGCTGCCTGTTTTGGCCTCTGTATTTGGCTGCCCAAAAGTGAGTGCTGGCAGAGTAAGCTGGACTGAGCTAACTGGGAGTTAGGGATGAAGGTGAGATGGGCAAACTCTATCCATCAGGCTCACGTGTAAACCACAGCACCTACACAGCTGAGGTACCAACTGGTGTGCCCCTCTCACTGAACTGGGGCTCCCAGGGAGCTGGGCAAGTGCTGATGTCTGCCAGGCTGGTTTCAAAGTGGGGGTTGCATGTGCATGGTGAAGAGAGGTTGGGGAGGTGTCAGGATAGGGAGAGAGGTTTGGGATGGCAGAGGAAAGGATGCRTCACTTAAAAGGCAAAACAGAGAGACCTCCATCGTCCTAGGAGGGCTGGGGGTGGGAGTGCAGGGTCTCCGGCTGAGACAGGGCTGCTTAGTCCTTGCTGAAGAGCCGAGGCTATTGCTGTGAGAACATCTTCTCTGGGTGGGATCCCACCACTGACATGCAGGCATGGACCTCTGGAAACCATGCTGGCAGCTGATGGCACCTGTAAAGGACTGACCCTTGAAGCGACTGTATGTTGGGGCTTATGCTGACAGTGCTTTGCATCCCAGCAATACTGGAGAAAATTTCTTGGGCTGCATTTCTTCACTAGCAGGACTAGAGTATTTTTCTTTTTGTTTCTTTTTTTCCTAGACCATGTGTTAGCCTCCAACTGATTTTGCAACTAGTCCTACATAGCAGAGTGATTGTGTAATTAACGGGAACTGGTGCGGCCCTATCTCTCTGGGACTCCCGCMCTCCTTCCTGCAGCGATGGAGCCAGACTCGCTCCCTCCCAGCATCTCACCTTCTCAGCTTCCCCTGCTGCTGGGAAGAGCTCTGGGAAGCTCTCTGGTGCCCTGCAGCGTGTTTCGGGGTGCTCCGGGCATCTCTGCTCCTGTAGCAGGGTGTGGTTTTGCTGCAGGGATTTATGGTGGTTCTTCTAGCTTAAACTATGCTAAAGAATAACAGATGAATTAATTCTTTGTTTTTCTTCCTGTGTCYGCTGTACTCCTACCCGCTTCCTGGTGGGACCAGGAGGTTTGTTTCTGTGGAAGGATACAAGCAGCTGTGGGACTGATGCTGACCTTACTGTTCTTGGATACATGGTATGAGTCAGACTGATGCACCTGGGCTCGGCAGCAAGYGAGGGAGGAGAGGGGACAGAAGGCGCCTCTGTTCTGCGGAGTGATGGTGCGGGATTTCTCCTGCACGGCTCTTTCTCCGTGGTCCCTTAGGCCCAGCCTTTGTGCTTTTGAACAGTGGGTTTAAATGTTCCCTGCCCCACTGAGATGGGGATAGTGACACTATCAATGTGTCACTGAGGGTACACAGTTCCCTCTTCCTTGCAAGCTGTGAGTTTAGAAGGAGGGTCCTGCTCTGCTCTCCTCTCCCTGTGGTCCTGCAGGACCCTGCTGATGCTGAAAGAAGGATAAGTTTTCTTGTTGTATCTGCTGTCTGTCTTAAAGATGAAAGCCAGGGAGAAGKGCAGGAAACCTTCCCCAGAGCTGGAGTAGCACAGCCACCTTGTGAAGGCAGGAGGATTTTCCAGGCAGAATTCGGTACTGGGAATTTCTCTCCCTGGGAGCAAGGGAGAGCTCAGCCTGTTGCGATGCAGGGGCTCCTTTCTTCATTGCTTCACTTCTGGTGTTTCCAAATGACCTTAGCACCTTAGACCAGTAAGAGCTAATGTTGTGACCTCTCTCTGGTCCTGGATTTCGTCACCCAGCAGGGTTTTTATCCACCCTGTTCATTGAAGGCCCTCGTCTCTGAGAGGCAGTCAGTCCTGGGTGGAAGTCTGCCAAGTGCTTGTAAGAGGAGGAGCTCACACTGGCATCCTCCGGGAGACAAACTCTGGTGTCAAGGCAAGGCTCTCTTGCCGGGGGGAATCAACAGCTTCTCCCCCTGCCCCTTTACGCGGAGGATCTCGCCTCCAGTAGGTAGTGGTGTGCCCTCGCCTTTTCCCCTCCCCACACCCAGCCAGCTCCTGCCTTCTCCTGGTGACAGCGGCTGGATTCCTCCCTGCCCCTCCTCAGTTCCCTGYGG
The DNA here is from genome assembly GCA_030449065.1 of Oceanodroma leucorhoa. Lineage (NCBI taxonomy): Eukaryota > Metazoa > Chordata > Aves > Procellariiformes > Oceanodroma > Oceanodroma leucorhoa. The sequence continues at coordinate 798,043 of JASVER010000044.1, forward strand.
ATTGCCCGGCATCTCTGCCTGAAATTAGAGTGCTGCTGTGATTTCATTCAGYCCCCAGTTGTTGCTGGCCCATGGCTGCTAGCTGCGTCTCTGCCTGCTGGGGCTCCTCCGTCTTGCATCCTTGGCTGGCTCGGCCCATGGGAGTCACTGGCAGGTTTGGACCGATTCTCTCCAGAAGRAAAACCCTGTAGGTGCATACTTCATTTCAACTCTGTGGGCAATTGCAGTGAGGTCAAATAGGAGTGTTCACATGCTTAAACCTAGTTACTCCTGTAAGTACTTGCAGGGCTGGGACAGGCTCTTTTTGAGCAACAGAGACCTTTTGTGGTGGATCTCTTGCACCTTCTCACCAAATTTAGAAAGAAAAAAGTGCAGCGTGACAGCATCTGAGCAGCCCACAGAGTGAGGCCAGCATCAATGGCTGTGCTTAGTGTTTTTTTGTTGTTYCTGATCACCTAGGGGATGCTTAGCAAATAACTGCAGAAAAAAAATGAAGTGTTTTGAAATGAAGAGACAGTGGAGAGGAGGGCAGAATTCTTTCTGAGCTGGCTTTAATGCACTTCCTTTTTATTGAGATTTCTGGGTGTATTTCATGGGCAACTTCCCCATTTCAGCTTACCAGGCAGCAAGAAACACTTCTGCAGAAGTGATTGAAAGGAAACGTGTAAATGAGATAAGAGGACCAAAAGCAGAAGGAAGGTGAGGGTCTAAGCAGGGTGGTCCCATCATATCTCCTCAAGTATAGCAGAAGATCCCTTCCCCAAAAAAGGCACCCATGGACCAGGAGATGCATGTTAGGGAAAAAAAGACTGTTTTTTTTCCAAGACTGCTCCCATAGTAGCATGAAGAGCACTCATCTGAATGCATGGCAGACGGGCATTTTGTTTTAGCAGGTGGCAATGTTGTTAGTCCTTCATCAAACACTCATGCACTCCTGAAATATCAGTGTTTCACGGAGGCAAGCCAGAATTTTTTGCTCTTGACCAATTTGATGGCTGGGGAAACTGAGGCACGGGAGAGTCGGTCACTTGAGCGGGTGAGGGGAAGGTTTGAGAGCAGAAGCAGGCTGCGTGCTGCTTGCCTGYCCAGGGCTGCAGCCCAGTGGCTTCCCCTAGAATCCAGCTGCTATCTCCATCCCAGGAGAACATTTTTCTCTGCTGTGTTGCTTCCCAGCACAAAGCCCCTCTCGCATTAATCTGGCTCTTGGTTCACCTCCGGGTGTTTGGGGACCGTGTGGAGGCGAGCCCTTCGTGGAAGACTTCTGCTGTGAATGGACRAGGAGTGATTTACAGCCCCGGTGAGCGCAAGTTGCCAACCTGGGTTTCTGCTCCCAAGTTGCTTTGTGTAATCAGGAAAGCAGTGGTAAAGGTA